>CAKAOI010004039.1:0-52355 GCA_916701655.1 Sebastiscus albofasciatus | reverse complement strand
ACATTTTCTGCTGCTTTAATTCAAATTCAGGTCGGAACTACAGGGATTTTTGAACATCACTGACAATCAAAACTGATGCAAATCTGCTTTCTAACCTGCAAAAGTTGACACCAAAAATGGTAGTAATAACCAAATTTTGTATTGCAAAACAAACGGTGTACAAAACATTACACAACATGTACTGTATGTGAAACAGTGTATCACATCACATTGTGTATTGCATATAAGTGTGATACATACCTGTTGATAGATTTCAGTCAAAGACTCTTGATGCACCTGGAAAGACATTAATATTAGCTTTAATTCATGTAGCTGGTATGATGTCAATATACAGTCAAAAGATCACTTTCACCGTCTATGGCATATTCTACAGATGTCTCGACACCCGTTAGCATGTAGCTACATGCTAACGGGTTAGCTACATGCTACCGCTATGAGACGGTGTGTAAACACAGCGACCATCAGGGGGGAAAATAGAAGATGTGAAACAGTAGTCAGTTCATTATTTCTGGTAAAAGACACCTGATAAATGTAGTAAAATAATCAGAGTAATGGTTATTACTGTAGGAGCTGTCTCTGTGTTATCATGACTACAGACCACCGGAGCTTATTTACCATAGTTTACCGGAGCTGAAAGACTTTATCCTGTCTCTGTCAACATAACTGCAGGTGGGATGATTAAAAAAGCTGTGTATAATTAATATTGTCATCTGTCTACTCAAATAAAGTTTGACTGTGAAACAGAAATGTGTTGTGTTGCTTACAGTCACTATTTACTACCTGTACTCTTCTACATGCATGACATCAAATATGTATAATATCTAAATATCACCTGTTTAAACAGTGTAATTACATAAAGCCTTGTGAAAGAACATGTTATATTTAATTGATGGGAGTACATGAAGCCTGTTCTGCTGGTTCTTGCAGACTAACAGGAGCTACTTTGCTCATAGTTCGATTGAGAGTGAGGGGCGGGGTCAGCTACTGGAGGTTCTGCTCTGGTTCGACCAGGAAACCCTTACATGGCTTGCATTTCTCTAATGACGTCAGAAGAGAAGGAAAAAAAGCAAAGTGATTTTCTACACCCATTTCCGGACAAACGGAGCAGGAGAAAAAGAGAGAGGATGGTCTTTTATGATACTATGGTGACCTGTAGACACACTGGGGACAGATATTGATGTTTAAAAGACATGGAAAAGTGCATTTTGCATAATAGGTGACCTTTAATATTAACTTTCATGAACTGAAAACACACTGTGAAAGGGTTAAAGTTCTAAGATGAAAACATGGACAACTCCCAGACCGGACAACGCCGTGGTAGCGACCTGTCAATCACAAGGTAGCCACTCCGTAAAGCATCCCCTGTTTTATGGTCTATTTTACCATAATTTACTAAATGAACATCATGCTGACTTGAAGAAGACTTGAAACTAGTGATTGAGACCATAAACACATGTTTACAATGCTTACTGCGGTAATAAATCAAGTGAGAAGTAGTATTTTCTCATATAACTTCTATACAATCTGACTTATTTTTGCAACCAGAGGAGTCGCCCCCTGCTGGCTATTAGAAATAATGCAAATTCAAGACACTTCCGCAAGGGCTTCACTTTTCAGACCCCGGAGTTGCCCACTGATTCCCAGCTTAATATTCATAGATATGTTTTCATTCGTGTATAATCACCTGAACTTAGAATCTACATAGGGAGCGGGTCCTCTTCACGGAGTCCGCCATGTCGCTCTGCCATGTTTGTACAGTAGCCCAGAAGGGACTAACCAAACACTAGCTCTAGAGAGAGCCTTTAATGTTTTTACGTTACCTGAGGGCCAACGTAGTTCTGACACGCTTGTGAAACTGCAGTAACATGATCTGCAGATTGCAAAACTGTGATATCACCAGCCATTATCAGCCAACTTCTGTTGCTCCTAAAGTAGTGTTATTATGGTAAGGATGGCCTCTCAGCGAGGCGAACGGCGTTAACATGATTTTGCACTTGGCGGCTCACGTTACCGCAGTCTTAGAAAGAGGGAAGTGAGCCAAGGGGTGCTTAGTCGGCTGCAATCTACAACCACACCACATAGATGCCACCACATCCTACACAATGTACCTTTAAACTGGTATAACTGATCAGTTTACAGGAACATTTAAGGATGCAAAGATGATTTATTTTTAATACTACACTACCACTAGCTAACTGTACACTAACTGCCTAACGAGCCTAGACATCTTTAATTGTGCCACATACATGTAAAGTCTTTCACAAGTGCATTTACTTTAAGAAAAACAGAGCTGATTGTTTGAACTGAAAGTAAACCAAGCATAAATCAGCATCTGCTCTATGCACACTATTTATACTTCCCTGTTTACTTTATCGCTCAACACACTTTTCCCACCTCCTCCCTTCACTGTCAGATCCTTTTACAGCTCTCTGCAGACACCCAGTGCAACCTACTGATGACCGCTGCCTCTGAGGGGCAGAGTGCAACACAGTAAACATCTCAGTCACTTATAAATCTACGTATGGGCAGGAAAGGAGACGCCCAGTTCTGACACAATGACATGACATGGAGTTTATTTTGTTTAGGGAAGGGTTGTAATCTCTGGCATGGGAACGTGGCTACTACAATAGCAAGCCCAGCCACCGGCAAGTTAGGAGTCGAAAAATTATTTTCAGATTTGGATTATAGTATATATAAAAAATATGTTTCCTTGAAGTGATATAAAATGTAAAACTATTCAGGACAATGGCCAGAATAGATATTTAGTCAAATTGAGAACATATGGTTCATATCGTGAATTTAAAGGAACAGTGTGCATTCAGGGATCTATTGCCAGAAATGGAATATAATATGAATATGTATGTGTTCTTTAGTGTACAATCACCTGAAAATAAGAAACGTTGTGTTTTCGTTGCTTTAAAATGAGCCGTTTATATTTACATACGGGCCCTCTTAACAGAGCCGGTCTTGTGTAGAAGGGAACCAGAAGATTGGGGAAACTCTTGCAAGATAGTTAAGGTTAGGCATTAATCTCTAATAGTTAAGGTTAGGATAGCTCGTCGGGCAGCGAGTCTCGCGAAAGTTTTTGCAGATCTCAGATCAGATTTTGCAATTTGCGGGTTACCTTCTAGACACGACCCACGGAGCCGGCAGCCATGTTTCTACAGTAGCCCAGAATGGACAAACCAAACACTGGCACTGAATAAAGCTGTTCACACTTTCGTGCCGGGCATCATAGTTATCCTTCACGCTTAGCACACAGAAGAAGTTTCAATTGGTTGCAATCTGCAACTTTACCGCTAGATGACACCAAATCCTTCACACTGCACCTTTAATACATTTTATATTCTACTGTCAATTTTTATCCTAATCTTTAAGTTAAGTTTCTTTCTTCTGTCAGGTAGCACGTGTTTACAGTGCCTGACATAATTTTTATTAAAGGCTTTTCATAAACTTTTGAGAGCATTATATGTTTAATTTGTTCAATTTATAACTGAGACTTTGTTTCGACACATAGACAGTACACATGTTTGCGGCCTTTCCTTTAGTTTTTCTCATGAATTCAATTATTCATAAAGCTCAATCTACATTTAATGAGCATACCCTGAGTTTGTGTTTCACAATGTTAAGCAGAATAAATATGAAAAGAAAAATCAGAAAGCACAGTGACAGTATAATCCTCCTGATTTCCTGTGCACAAATTTTATTTAAAGGTGCTATTGATAACATTGACAACATTCAGCCACTAGATGTCGCACTCTCCCTCCCCCGTTCCATTGCATTTACTTCACAACAAGTCGTAGCCACACACTTACCATCAATCTCAACCATTTATCAGTTTTTCCCACACTAACTGACGACCCAGAGATACCACATACCAATGTTGTTTTACTATTGGCTCACAAGCCTTGTTTTGAACCAAATTTTTTAAAATGATTACTTCACAATCATAACATTTTTTTTTCAGGAAAAGACATATTTTGTTGGCACCTTTCTAAAAGCTCTATTGGTTATTCTTATTCTTTTTTTTTCTAAATATTCATCTACATAAAAATATTATCAATAAAACCTTTAAATGTTTCTTGTAGTTTATTTGTTTACATTTTGGGGTATGTATCATACAACATATCAGGACTCTCATCTAAAAGCATGTTAAATGACAGCATTCATATTTTAATTTTGATTATAAACATTATTCACATACTGCTGGAGTGAAAATGTTGTAGTCTCAGCTTTTCTCTAAACTGTCTGGCTTTCCTCTCGTCTGTCCCAGTGAAAAATGTCTCTCCTATCTTCTTGGCCTCTTTAAAGTTCATTTTGGCAATCTCTGCTGGCACGAGGTTAGTCTGCACTGCTTTTGTCTGTTTTACACCATCTCCCAGTAAGCTTTGCTGCTATACAGCAAAAAAGTCCTGTGGGGAGTGGCCTTCCTCCTCTCCTTAAGTAACTAAATTAATTCTTGGCCTTACTCCCACTTTGACCCATAGAAAGAACAAAGAGTGCAAGTCATCGGCACGACAATAGCTTGATACAATCTTCAAATGAAAAGAGGCCATAGAGAGAAGTCTGTCTGAAACGCAGCATCTTGTTTCCACTCTTAAAGCGGAAGTGTTGTTCTCAGCACAACCAAGAGTCAAGTGTGTAACAACAAGCACGCTGGAATGACAACACGATGCTTGACTGAAAACATACGACACATTAAAGTAGACACACAGATGTGCCGAGAGCTTGGAAAGGCCAGCCATTCCTTCAGTGCTGAGGCTCATGTATCATCGTCATCTTCCCACAGATATACTTCTCTCTTCTCTTTCCAGGCCACGAAGAGTCTCAATGGCAAACAGCTGTGCAAGCTTTTTGTGAGAAGTCATTTTGTTGGATTGTTCCCCAATATGCTCATTCTATTTCAACACATTGGTGTCTTCTGACCCTACATTGACTCTTGACTGATCTCCTGTTATCCACTGGTTTGAAAGGGGAACTTCACCAATTTTCATACATAAAGGTCAGTATATTCGTCATGGGGCGTCAGTAGGCTGCTACTCAGTCTGTGAAACAAGGTGTGGTTTTATATGGGGTGTTATGGGTGGGACTATTTCTTGGCTATGTGCAGTGACTTCCTCTGTGCTGGCTGTCTGGCAACTTCACTGTAATATTGGAAGGAAGTTACTGCTCCTGGCCAATAAGACCTGGGCTGTGTCCGAAATCACTCAGAACTCACTACAGTGGACTATATATAGTGAGTTCACCATTTTTTATTGCTGTCCGAATGTAGAGTGAGAATTATTATACCCCATATAGTGGACTCAAAGTATCCCACAATGCACCATAGTAGCACATTGTAACACCAATAGTAGTGGACAACAATGATCACTAACTGAGCACTATCTACCATCATGCATTGAGCTGAAGGTACAAATGGCAGACGGACAAGAGGAGAGCAGCGCGATCGAGACAGATCTGTGAGTTGTGGCGCGAAAATAATATATGTGAGTAAATGAGCTAATGTGAGCAGAACAGTGCATCACAACACAAACAGCCTTGTTAATTTGGGAAAATATGCTTATTATATGCTTACACTGACAACAGCAATGGCTGCTTTACTCCTTCTGTTCTTACCTTTCACAATAAAATCCCTACACACATACGCTGCATCACAGGGGGAACTTATTCACTCAGAGTATTTCACTAAGAGGCAACTCAACAAAATAGCTTACAATATGTATCTGGGCAGGAAGTGAAGTATCTGAAACGAGAGGAGAGGTAAGTATCACAAAATTAAACAGGAAATAACTGAATATTGTGGAAAATAAAACATATAACCTAAGGAGCAGGACGAGACATAACAGGCGCGTTAGTATTGTCATTGTGAGCATGTCGTTGACCATTAAGGTGACCAGATCCCAACTAACCAATTGTGGGACAAAGAGTGTGTTTGTGTGGGACAATGTGGGATATGTTACTAATGCTGAGCAGTAGTCTTCAATTTGGATATAATGTCTATGTAACTTAAAAAAATAAACATTTCTATTCCGCCCCCTTACGTCTCTATTGCTTTGTCCTCTGGTTGAAAAATACGTGATTTTGCAAGAACTCTTTGAGAATCACCTTCCACCATCTTCACCCAGTTATAAGTAGTTTGTGGTAGTTTCCATCATATTCTGCCTAAATCTGCATATAGCTTGTGACTTTTCCCCGTTGGCCACAACGTAGCAAATACAGGTTAACCTGCACTCGACCCACGTGATGACAGCCTTCCCTGCTTTCTTTACAGCTGATGGATAAAAGCCATATTTTTAGAAAAGTGACTCGCCTGCAGTGGTTTGACTTTTGAAAACTAGAGCCAATCAAAATGTGGGACATAGTATTGATATGTGGGACACAGGACAAGGGATAAAAATGCTGTGCAATCCCTTATAAAGTCAAACACCTAGTCACCCTATTGACCATGCTAGTGTTGTTATTTAGCCTAAAGCAAAGCCTCACATAGCCTCTCTAGAATGGCTGTCGACTCTTGGCCTTGTCATTTAATGTCATTACTAGTACTATTATTAGTGTTAATACCATTGATATTACTGCCAATAATAGAACTAGTAGTATTAACATCATTATTCATTCATTTATTCATTATCCGTAACCGCTTATCCCATTCCCAGCTGACATTGGGCGAAGACGGGGTGGACCCTGGACAGGTCGCCAGACTATCACAGGGCTGACACATAGAGACAGACAACCATTCATGCTCACATTCACACCTACGGGGGATTTAGAGTCAACAATTAACCTGCATGTCTTTGGACTGTGGGAGGAAGCCGGAGAACCCGGGGAAAACCCACACTAAAACACGGGGAGAACATGCAAACTCCACACAGAAGGGCCCCCAAGCCGGATTCGAATCTGCGACCTTCTTGCTATGAGGTGACAGTGCTAACCATTGCACGGTGCCGCCCCATTAACATCATTATGATTAGTATTATTACTATTATGAGTAAGCATATAATATGTCACTATCTGAGTCAGAATCAATACTATGGGGGCAGCGTTACAGTGGCTGTATCAGTAACGGTATTATTATGCATTAAACAGTGTGTACACTAGTCGTGTATCAGCAGGCAGCAGCAGCCTGACTGCTCTGTATGATTCCCACATACCTCAGTGATCCTATAGTTAGTCATCCTATAGTTAGCTTTAGTCTTTTGGGACTCTAGCTTTCCAGTGATGGAGGCTAGGTTTAGACATAATGGTCCATCCTGTTTTCCCATAGGAGCTTTATGATCTAAAGCAGGCATTTCCATTAAGGGTCCACTTGGCGGCTGTTTCATGAACCTGTATGTGTCAGTCAGGCTGAGAGCTCACTGTGTGATGTTTGAGATTATACCTCCCCCTGGTGACACTCGGAGTGACTTGATGTGGATAGAGGAGAATAAGTTCCTAGATACTACACTTTTTCCTCATTCGCTTTGGCTCAGTTCTTGAATGAGAATATATTTTTTTCAAAACAATAAGTTCAAATCTCTGAACAATTAGTTTGATGTTCACATCACATTTGAATTTCTCATCCATTCAAACAAATCGCACGTGTTTTGGCACGTGTGCGAAAAAGGAAGTACAATAACCACTTGCACATGTCTTGCTGATCAAAACTGACGAACTGACTCTCAGTCGTCCTCTTCACAACTTCCATTCAGTTATCAAAATCTGTCAGACATACATGCATATAACATACAAATATCTATGAGGAAGTACAATTTGTTGTTTTTGAACTGAACTACTGCAGAGTTGTTGTTTTTTTCCCATTTTTGCAGGGTTGTTGTTGGTTTTTATTGGCATGGATGTCATTTTGTGGCAAAATTTCTGTTCACTGTATATGACTTTACATGAAATATCAATGTGAATTTTCTTTTTACAGTACATGTAAAGTTACACAAATAATTTTACTGTATACATACAAATGTGCATATCCCTTTTCTGTGTGGCTATACTACAGTATTGACTTTACCCAGTAAACCTTTTATTTCCCTACTGTTCAAATCGTAATCTAAAAAGTTCAGTGCGCTGCACAACAGCCTTCAGACAGAACTGACATTCTGGTATAGCTCAGTAAACAGTGACTGTAAACAAAAAGTAGAACAAAACAGAGATTTGTATATAAGAAACGTTTCCAGGGTTGCATGCTACTTAACATTGTTACCAGAACAGCTCACACCATGACAAAACAACTTTTCATTTTGGTGGCATTGGTCAATTTACTGACACAATAACTTGGTTTTTGAAGCATGAATGAAGTGTTTTGGGTGAGTTACTACCTTATGCAGACATGCAATAGAGTTGTGATGTCCCATCAAACAGTTGTGACAACTACAGTTTAGAAAATGTTAAGACTGTTTAAAAAAAAATGAGCCGAAGCAATTGAGGAAAAACTGTAACACAAAATGAAGAAATATTTGGGCATCTTCAGACAGGATTTTTATTACTGATGTAGAGAATACTGCTAGGTGAAAATGAAATATTTTCGTGGGTCATTCAGTAGCTTTATGTCAGTGTGACCTTGGTTGTCTATTCATAGGCTGGGAAACTATGCTACACTGTAATGACAAATAAAGTTGTGTGTTTCTCAACATTACATTAAGAAACCGCAAAAGACAGAGTGTATGACGTAGCTGCTGATTGTGACAGAATTTATGAGGCTTTAATTAAATCTTGAACCACAGAAAGTCCCGATAGCTTCATGTTGCTCAACGTTTTAGGAAAATGAATGAAGTACTTCTAAGTAAGGGAAAGGCCTATAAGTTAAGATGACATCAGGATGCTTGTTCTGACTGTCTTTTATATTTACATTGTTTATTGATGTTATTGGTGTGAATACTGGAACTATTATATTATTATTAATAATTATTATTGGCGTCATTTAACCTTTCGATGATATTCATACAAATTAAACCCATTCCCACTTTTCCAACTATTCCTACTGCTTCACCTTCTTCTAACAACATTTAAGCCAGCATTTCAGCGTAGCGTCAGCTCTTCAGCATCCAGCATTCACACCGCAATTTATTCAGAAATTGCTGTTCTAATTTTTTTTCTCTTTTTTGTTTTCTTCATATTTTTCTTTCTTTTTTTTGAATATCTGAATTATTACGTCAGATGACTGTATCTAAATAAAGGAAAAGTTTGTATTTCTAAATGTTTTACACTGTCAGAGATGCACACAAACTAAATTGCAGTGCCAATATTTGAGTCCCAAAGATGACTAATAAACAAATCAATTATTTGCAGCAAAGGGGAGAGGATTAATCGTCTTGGTTTGTGTTTAGAGTCTTCCCTTACATTGTTTTTCTGCCACATTCACCTCTCATAAACTTTCCACATGTAACTACCTTTAAAGAGCTCCAGCCAGAGCGAAAAAAAAAAAAAAGAGCTGGAACAGAAATAATAAATGTCATGAAGGAGTTACGGCTTCAGATTCCAGCAGAAAGTTCTTCTTAAAAGATGTTCAAAGCTCTACACCAACTATATCTATCCCTTACCATTAAGGCTTTTTTGGTCTCAAGCTCCCAACATGCCCATTTATGGTTGCACTTGAACCATTTAGACCCATAAAACTGTCAAGAAAACATATAATGCTACTTTAGCGTCTTTTTGTTAGGTTGGTGTATTTTTATTACCTTTGCTGTTTTGCAATAATTAAACACTTGTTGTCTATCGTTCTTGTAGCTGCACTCCTTTTAGTGGAGAAAGGACACATAGCAGAAAATAAGAGCAGTGAAGTTTTACAGCATAACGTGTGATATCTCAAACAGTTGCTGATTTAGGACTGTTGGGGCGTCCTGAGTCCCCCCAGGTGGTGCTGTTCTTCAAGACCTACCTGCTCTGCTTCCAGAGGATCTAACAAACTATTTCTCATACAAACCTTTCAAACAGCTTTCACAGCCACAGCCTTTTCACATCATTCTTTCATGAGGTCAAACTACCTTTTGTCTCAACTCTTTACCTTTTCATCAGCTACAGCCTAAGCATCTACTAAGATAACATGAATCATTGTCTTATTTGTCAGTAAAGTCTTCGCCACTTTGAGGAATTTTCTCTGTCATTTCATTAAACTATACTACGTATAAATCTGGCAATGCAGAAAAAAAAAAATCTGAAATAATTGCCGCTATTTGGATCCTAAATCCTGTCGCCATTACTCAGGAAACTTCCATCACATCCAGGAACTGAGCAGAGAAACGTGTTATTACTGCAGGATGGATTAAGTTTCTGCTGGTGCAATGTTAAAATAAAGACACTCTCAGGAAAAATAAATAGTTGCATCTCTTGGAAAAAACTAATAATATTTATATAATTACTTTTCCATATAGTGTCTAAGCATTTTTCCTTCAGTCCCTCTGGATTCTGGATTCACCTTGTATATTCATTTTGCTTTTTGCAAGAAAAACACGAGACACACCAAACCCAAACACTTTCTTGTATAATTTATATTGAAAACATGTTAAAACATTAGTTTCCCTTTAACGGTTACCTGTGGTCATAATTACAACAGTGTCCTGGTAATCAAATCCCCCTGCCAATAATCACATGTAACTGGAGCAATGCATCTTAATACCAAGTGCATAGTGGATTTAAAATGATGCTGAATATCAAACGAGGGGGTAATGAGCTGCTCCGAGCTCAGTTTGGCTGGTTGTCCATCTGTGAGACTGACTGGTAAGACTGGATGTCCTCCCCGATGAACTCCGTCACTGTGGAGGGAGAAGAGAAAATCACTCCCATCCTTTCATCCACCTCATATGTGTCATTGGTACAGCTTGTTCAGTTTATGCATTGCTAGAATCAAAGGTAATCAACCTGTGTGTTTTAAACCGTAAATCATTTTATACTCATTTAGTTGGAAAGCAGCAGGAAATGAATTCATCTGAATAGCGTGTCTCCTTCTACACAAACCTCTTAGACATGATGATTTTCACAGTAGCTCAATAGTGCAGATATCTAAGGAAAAAGTCTATCAAAGATAATATGCTGATTAATCCCTGAAAATAATTGTATTTAAAACTTTGTGGATGAAATGTTTTGCATTGTCAGTTTGGCTCATATCACAATTTTTCATCAGTGAGCAGTTCAAAATGCAAGTTAATACTGTATATATACTGTACTTATTGTTGTGTGACATACCAAACACATGTTTTAGGTAGGGCTGTCAATCAACTAAAATATTTAATCGCAATTAATCGCATGATTGTCCATAGTTAATCGCGATAAATCATAAATTCTCCACATCCTACACATTTTTTTTATCTGTTCAAAATGTACATTAAAGGGAGATTTATCAAGTATTTAATACTCTTATCAACATGGGAGTGGGTAAATACGCTTGCTTTATGCAAATGTATATATATATTTATAACTGGAAATCAATTAAAAACACAAAACAATGACGAATATTGTCAAGAAACCCTCACAGGTACTGAATTTAGCATAAAACAATATGCTCAAATCGTAACATGGCAAACTGCAGCCCAACAGGCAACAACAGCTGTCAGTGTGTCAGTGTGCTGACTTGACTATGACTTGCCCCAAACTGCATGTGATTATCATAAAGTGGGCATGTCTGTAAAGGGGAGACTCGTGGGTACCCATAGAACCCATTTACATTCACATATCTGGAGGTCAGACGTCAAGGGACCCCTTTGAAAATGTCCAGGACAGTTTGGAGCGTTATTTATCCTCCTTCCCGTGATGCCAGTACTTCTCTCTAGCTTTAAAACTGAGTCCGCTACAACTTCCGAAAGATTGATCGCGTTAAAGCGATTTTGCGTTAACGCATTATTATTGCATTAACTTTGACAGCCCTAGTTTGACCAGAGCCTCCACCGGAGAACACTGAAAATGTATTTTTCAACTGTTATATCTTGGTTATCAAAAATATATGTTTATCATATTTTGTTTATTTTATGTGTTAATGTAAAAACTCTCAAATATCAATATTGGTATACAGGCCACAAGAATCCAGTATCAGTCGGGCTATAGACCTGTAAACTATCCCTTAAGTAATGTAGCCAATTATTTAATCTTATCAACATATTATTACACATTCACGCTCATTAAGACAAATATGTGCAACTTACCTTCTTCAAATGTAATGTGGTGCATAGAAGAGCTGGTAAACTCCAGGGGGCACTCGTGGATCTTGGCATCCCTCTCTCCCCCATGTCCCATCCCCAGCACCCTTCCCTGGGGGTCCCAGCCCTCGTAGTGGGAGTAAGGTGCCGGGCACATGTCCTGATATGGGCTGGGGTTGGAGGGGGGTGAGGGACACACCTCCTGAGGATAAGCAGAGTACTGGGGGTAAGGGGAGGTGAGCATCGGAGGCAGAGGGGAGGTCGAGATGGGACTGCCGGCAGGAAACGGGCTGAGAGAGGAGGAGTGGGAGGGAGAGGGCGAAGAGGAAAGGTAGGGTGAGTCCAGCCACGGGGAAGGGGAGGGGGAAGGAGGCTGAGGGCCGCGGGGGTATAAGGGAGGAAGGAGCTCGGTGAAGCCCAACTCCAGGTTCTCGAAGCTGGGTTGACGCTCTGACAGGGCTGCCCTGGACTCCTCCACCGCAGCGTCGGGTTTGGAGCAGTACTCCTCGTGGTAACTCATCGTGGGGCACGGAGGGGAGTAGGTGGAAGGGTAGGGGGGCAGGTGGAAGCCCAGGCCTCGATCGTCAGCCATAGGGTCGCCTCTCACGTGGAAGCCCCGGTCCATCCTGGGTTGACCCCCAACAGGACACACAGTCCCCCCATCCAGAGGCAGCACAGAGGGCCGGGACAGCAGCGGCTCATCCTCTTTGAACATTACTGTGAAGGAGAAACAGTTTAACTAATATGTGGAAATACTATTTTCACATTTTGTATTCAATGTTCTCCTTTGAATGGTGCATAATATTTTTTTATGTTGTGGCTTTTTTTCAGGAGTTTAATCTGTTTATTCTCTCAGAAATAAATGTAGTGCCACATTTATGCATTATCTATATTTACTATTTATTTTTGTATCTTTTATATTCATGTAGATATTGAATAAAATTTTGGTTTACAGTACTTCATTTCATTGAAGATGTTTTCAAAAGACCACATCATTGAAATAAACCAGAAGAGGGTGGAAAGAATCTACACCCAGGACTCATAAATATAATTTAGTCAAATAGTAATAATAATGAATATCAATAGTACAATTATTGGAGAAATTAACTCATGTATTGCATGTAAAATACAAAACATTGCAGATATATTTTAAAAAGTTGACCTTAGTGATGTAAAAGTGGAATAAAACCATGTACAAAAAGATTTCTTACCATTCTTTCAAAGGTAAGATGATTTTCCAATCTATCTTAGGTTTTCTGTTTTATGTCTTCTTGTTAGCACAATTTTTGTACTTTAAATTATAGAGAGAAATACACATATTTATTTAGGTATATGTTAATATATTATAAATATAGTTGTTATTTTTTGTTTGTCTTACAAGTTATTTCTAGTTTTTATTATTATTATTTTTTATTTGCAGTAACTCAGTCCGTGGGGACTTGGCTTGGGAATCGGAGGGTCGCCGGTTCAAGTCCCCGCATGGACCAAGTACCGACTGTGGACTGGTAGCTGGAGAGTTGCCAGTTTGTCTTTTGGGCACTGCCGAGGTGTCCTTGTGCAAGGCACCGGCCCCCCAAACTGCTCAAGGGCGCTGTATAGCAACTGACCTAATACTAGAATGGGTACTTGAATGGGTTAAGACACTGTGTGCTGTGATGTGTGTGTGTGTGTGTGCTGTGCTGTGTACAATACAATGTGTGACAATAAAAGTCAATTTACATTTACATTTTGTTTTTACATTTACGTTTTTGTTCTTATTTTGGACTGCGTAGAAAACCTCCACTAAATATCAGGGATGATAGTAACACCATAAGAGCATCTCCAGATATAAACACACAAACAGACAGAAGGGAGACAGAGGTGGATACGGTGTGATTGGACGCTCACCGGGGAGATACTTGAAGCAGTGAGTGCTGCTCCTTTTCCTCTTCCCGTTGGAGACGTACAGACTAACCGACACCGGCCGGCTGACAGACAGGTCGCTGTAGGCTGGGACCCTCACGCACAACAAACACTATCAGGAAAAAAGAGGTGTGGACACAGATTATTACAGGTTAGATGGACCAGATGCTTTAGTTGACATCGCAGCTCAGTGATGAAAAGTTTGTGTTGCTGCAGAGCTGGTTGCAGTTTTTAGGACTGATATCACACATGCCAAATTACCTCATTGCTGTTGTCACGGTCAACATGAGCCTCCTCCTCCCACTGCAGTTTACCATCTAACAGATGAGAACACAAGGTAGAACTAAGTGTAACCTAGATACACACATGCACAGACAGTTTAATTAATATAATTTGCTCTCTGAATCACAGGTGACGCCTAACATTAAAGCTTTTGTAAAACAGGTTGGTTCAGCTCGTAAAGCAGTCTGCGCTGATTTCTTTTTTTTTCTTTGTGACTTTTAAAGGAGCTGTTTGTTTGTAACCACATAGATGAGGATGTGAGAGTTGATTATTACTCCAATTTGACTGTTATTTGGTAGAATAAATATGGTTGGTTTGTAAACCCTACTCCTGACATGACTGTGAAAATGTTTTTTTTCCGGCATCAACTGTCGCCGGCGCGGAGGCATTATGTTTTCGGGTTGTACGTCTGTCTGTCCAGCAATACGTCGGTATTCTGTCTGATCCATTTAAAAGTTCAAAGGTCAAAAGTCAAGGTCACTGTGACCTCACAAAACACGTTTTGGGCCATAACTAAATAATACATATGCTAATTATAACAATTTCATCCAAATTTCTAACAGGATAAAATGATGAAGTGATGATATTTTGGACAGACATGGATATAATCTGGAACTTGATTGGTTGGCAGAGGTGGTAATTCTAGTTTTTTAATAATTTGATCTCAACAAATCTACTAAAATTTTACCCAAAATCATGCTGCTGTGTAGTCAGCATCCTGAACCCCCCTGTTTCACAACATTTTAAAATGTTTTTGCATATGTGTAGCCCACTTTATGATGTACTTTTAAAAAAGATCTGACACTGTTGGTCTTAAAAGGCTACATTACTTAGTTATCTATAAAACCTCATTCATAAGCAGGTTAAAAATAGATAGAACAACTGTTATCCTTTATTTCACTGAATGATGTGCTATAAAACTGTAAAATATCTGTAAATATACTGATCAGAGACTCACTAAAAAGATATTTGAATGGGACATTTCGCATGGTCATCCCTCGGCTAAGGAGCTGAAATTTGTCATTAATTTTTCAGATCAGGTTACTCAGTGACATTCAGGATATTAGGAACAAAATGTTGTAAACAAAAGTAAGACCGGCAGGTTTAATGCCACTCCACAGGAGGACAGACTGTTTGTTGTGTGAGCTAGGTGAAATTGAGGGATGTACTGTTTTAGTAAAATGACATCCATTGATCCGTTAATTTATTTTGGCTGGATGACTATGAAAAATTTGAGTTGTGCTTCAGGAAAGGAAAACATTTCTTTAGCAGAATTTATTTTCCAAGCTTCAGGAGAGAAGGCAGAATATTTTGTTGAAAACAAAATAAACTGTAATTGTGTAATTGAATGAAATGTAATTAAATGTTTGACCACTGCAGCGGTATAAATTAAATTAATTTAAACACATTTTCAGACTCGGTGGTCACATCTGAAGTGTTTTCTAATATCTGAAGATATCAGAGACAAAAGATCAGAAGAACAACATTAGAAAGGGTTGTGTCTCCTCTGTGGACCGTTACCTGTCCCTCTCTCCATGAAAAGGACTCTGGAGATTGGCAGGAAGTTAGAGCCACTCAGCAGAAGCTCCTCTCCTCCCTCCACAGAGCAGGAAGTCAGACTGACGGACTCGATGACCGGCAGCTCCTGAGCCGAACGCTGGGCTGAGGCAGGGAGAGTCAGGCTAATTAAACCACTGAATGAGCTCCTAATTTAAAACCAGTATGTATTCAAAAATGTCTCCAAGTGTCAATGCATGCTGGGCACAAATCTTACACATAGTGGCTTTAACAACCTGCATTATATACTCACAGCATTCGATGGCCAGGGAGGCCACCTGCAGAGCCAGGACTCGGCCAGGCGGGGCTACAGGGGGCGCTAGAGGGAGGTGGGTACGGAACACCAAACGGACTCGAGTGTTCTTCCTCCCAACGTCTGTTTCTCCTTTCCTCAGCTCGATGTCCGAGTTCCTCAGCTTCAGAATCCCAGCGCAGTCGATGCTACAACACATCCGGGGAAGTGGTGGTTTAGTCACATTCTTCAACTTTGGTCCAGTAAAAGGAATCCAAATGATAAGCCTGCTTCTCAAGTATAGGCTATACTGTAAACTTCAACATAGTCTTGAAACTGGAGTACAAGGCTGAAAAAAACAACAAAAAGTGGGCTTGTAGAGGAACAGTTTCCTGTCTCTATCCTACTCACAGTGCAGTCATGTTGTTCTCAGGGTTGAGGGGGATGTCCAGCAGTTTGGTCCCCGCCTGGACGCTCTCATGACTGGCAGTACCCACCATCTTCCCTGTCACCCTGAGAGGGAAGAAACACAGTTTTTATGCTGAATCAAAGTCCCATAATAAACAATTTAGACAGTTGATTAATCATGTACAGTAAGACATTTATCAATCAAATATTTCCAATTAGGGTCAAAGTCAAAGTTAACGCGATAATAACACATTTACACAAATTCATTTTAACGCCACTAATTTCTTTAACGCATCAATCTTTCGGAGGTTGTAGCGGGCTCAAATTCAAAGTTAGAGTAAAGATCCTGCTATCATATGAAACTATAAAACCTAAGGAATCCATTGGTACCAACTGTTATACTAGCTTGTCTAGAAGGAGGTTAAATAACGCTCCAAACTTACGCTAAACATTGGCGAGGAAAAACTGTCATGGCCATTTTCAAAGGGGTTCCTTGACCTCTGACCTCAAGATATGTGAATGAAAATGGGTTCTATGGGTACCCACGAGTCTCCCCTTTACAGACATGCCCACTTTATGATAATCACATGCAGTTTGGGGCAAATCATAGTCAAGTCTGCACACTGACACGCTGACAGCTGTTGTTGCCTGTTGGGCTGCAGTTTACCATGATAACATTTTAGCATATTTTTTGCGTTAAATGCAGTACCTGTGAGGGTTTCTGGACAATATCTGTCATTGTTTTGTGTTGTTAACTGATTTCCAATAATAAATATATACATACATTTGCATAAAGCAGCACATTTGCCCACTCCCATGTTGATAAGAGTATTAAATACTTGACAAATCTCCCTTTAAAATATATTTTGAACAGATAAAAAATGTGCGATAACTCTGCGATTAATCGCGATTAAATATTTGAACATTTGTTGGACAGCCAGATTTAAAAAAAATTATGTTTTATATAATTGTAAATTTTAATACCTTTGGATTTTGGTTGAAAAAAACAAGCCATGTC
Source organism: Sebastiscus albofasciatus (assembly GCA_916701655.1). NCBI lineage: Eukaryota > Metazoa > Chordata > Actinopteri > Perciformes > Sebastidae > Sebastiscus > Sebastiscus albofasciatus. The sequence continues at coordinate 34,843 of CAKAOI010004039.1, read as the reverse complement.
ACTTTGATGTCCGAAACTCGTGAGGGCATTTCTTTCTATATTTTCTGACATATTCTAGATCAATCCATTATATATTATCAATTAAAAGAATTGATAGACTAATTGATAATGAATCATTAGTATCTATATTATATTATATTTGCTACAATTACATTTGACTTTTAGTGTGCAATTTTTGTTTTTTCTTCGATAGATAATTAGATAAAGATATTAATATTTGGCGTTTTCACCTTTATTGGATAGTTGACAGTAAAGAGGTAGACAGGAAACAGAGGGAGGTGTGACATGTAACAAAGTTGCCCGGCTGAAATTGAACCGGCTACGGCTATGTGGCATAATGCGCTGTAATAATTTGGCTATCAAGGAGTTCCATAGGGTGCAAAATTGAATGAAACACTTTTCGGTTTATGCATATATCCATACATGGAATGAACAAATGACAATGTGGTAAGAAACATTACTAATACGATTACTAAAACACATTGAAACACGGACAAATCCGATGCTGTCCCAAAATAAAATAAAATATCCCACAAATAGAGCAGAATAAAAACATAAACTAGGACAGGGATTCTCAACATCTACTTCCGATTGTTAAAAAAAGGTGGACCACCTTCCCAAATAAATGACAAACTGGGCTATAAATATGTGTTATGCCTCTGTCAGGTGTAATGACACACATAAATATTCAGCTCAGCACACGCTTAGGAGCTTTTACTGGTGCAGGGTTGTCTCAAATTGCTCCATTTTATGTCATTGCATCCAAGACAATTATGTCTGTAAAGGGGAGACTCGTGGGTACCCATAGAACCTATTTTCATTCACATATCCTGAAGTCAGAGGTCAAGGGACCTCTTTGGCCATGGCAGTTTTTTCCTCGCCAAAATGTAGCGTAAGTTTGAAGCGTTATTTAGCCTCCTTCCTGACAAGCTGGCGTGACATGGTTGGTACCAATGGATTATTTAGGTTTTTTAGTTTCATTTGAAACCAGTGCCTTCATTATAGCTTCAAAACTGAGCCCACTATAACCTCTGAAATACAGAATAGCGGTTAATCTAACCATTTGGCTGTACCTTCGCGGCCCACTAGGTGGCGCTCTAAGGCCCAACAGTGGGCCCCGGCCCAGAGGTTGAGATTAGCTGAACCAGGACATACATGTCTTCTATTGTGCAATCATATTCAAAGATGTTACATCTTCTACATTAAGCTGATGTTCTCATCCAGAGCGCGTTACATTGAGAACAATTGGTGAAAGAAATTTCCTGGACCAACACTAGAAGCAGCTGGTGGTAAGTTACACAATGATTAAAGCCACAGTGGTCAGATGATGAGTATACAGTACACTGCGTCACTTGAATATTAATGTGTGATAGAGGAATGCTAGGTAATAAGCTTGATTTCAAATGGAAATACAGTTCAGTACCTGTGTATCTGATAGAAAGGATGTGGCCTGATTGTGCGGTCGTCAGCTGTTCCAACGAAGACCTGAAGGGAGAGCGGCTTCCTCTCTGCGTATCCACACAGCTGTACAGAGAGATCAAACTGTGATAAGGCCAACAGCAGAGAGCCACAACATGTGTCCTCAGACTTTGTTCCGGTATTATGAAAACACAACATTCAAACTAAATTTCTAAAAATTACTTTTAATATAAGGACAGTCAGAGCTGTTAAATCAATTGCAAATGAATATTTTGTATATTTAAGCGGTTAGGAAGAGCTGCTCTAACAAGTCAGTGTCATTTCAGCAGCTTTGGGTTTCACCTTGACGATAGGATGTCCCGTCGGTGTGGCCTTGACGGCTCCTCTGCTCCCCTCGGTCTCATAGTGGGCTCTGTGGTGTGGACGGGGCTGCACCTCAATACGCAGTTCGTACTGGTCAAACTGGGACGGCAGCGGCCAGTCGAGTGGTGGCAGGGCGTTAGACCTACAAGTGGATTGGATGGAGCAGGGATTTCGTGAATGAATAAAGGTTCATTAATACAGTTAAAACCGATCATTTAAATGTGTGTATATGAATCCAGACAAACAGTTCACAGTACTGATCCCTTAGCCTATTTAAAGGCATATATTTTTTCCATCTTCAACTGGGGGATTTTTTTTTTTCTTTCATTGAACAATAATCCAGAGTAGATTAATGAACTTTATTTTTGCAAGAACAGATACCACCACTATGAGGGGTGGAAGTATCAAAAATGAGTTGATATAAATGGATGTGAAATGAAAACATGGAGTGATAAATTATCAAGTGAATTGATTAATTTAAAACCAATTTGACTAAAAGAGTGGCGAAATGATGAAAAACAGAGCCTCTATTTTCATTACATCACATATCTCCATTTTTCAATTCACATGCATTTCCATCACCTCCTTTTTTATCAATTCATTTTTGTTACTTCCATCCGTCATAAACCACAGTGGCATGCTGCAAGCGTATCGCCTGTTGCATTGTAACACAGTTCTTAGTTGATGTTTGTTAAATCTTGAATAACTTTCTGAAAGCCAAACTGACACCTTGCTAAGCCCCTCCCTAGAATGGCCATCGTCCAATCCTACGTTAGCGACCGTAACTAGGTGCAGGAGACCTGTCAAGCTTTCAGTGGTGTGTTTGGAACCTGCAAGTTCGACAGCTAAAATTTGGAGGAGAGAGTTGTTTTCGCTTTTCCGAAGCCAAAAAAACGCAAAAGGAGCGATGGCAGATATGGATTAAACCGTGTGGAAGACTCACTCACAGCTAACAAAAACTCCTTTGTTTGCTCTAAAGTCAAGGCCATTAAACGTTAGCTAGCTCAGCACGTTAGCAAATAGAGATGTTGAATATTAATTATTATTAATTTGTGTAATCCAGATTATGCATCAAGCCCACATGTGCCAATAACATCCTGGTGCGCTTTAAACAAATGGAAAAGCGCAATGATTTAGTTTTATATTAGGTAATGAAAGCTATAGGGAGTCATAACTAAACAGTATACTGACAGAACAATTATTTCCTTTGGAATATCTCTCACTGATATCGTTGAAAACGCCATGTTGACAAGCCAGATGTGAAAATAGGACAGGCTTAGCAACAGTAACCGAGGGGGGAGGGGCTTAGCAAAGGGTGAATTAGTGGACATATAACATTGCATGTGAGAGCAGGTAGATGGTGTGAATTTTGAAATTGAATTTTTTGTTTTTACTTTTCCTATTTACTAATTTGGGTAACTCTTTAACACATCATCAATACTGAGTTTCAAGCTGTGATTTTTGATGGATATCATCACATATGTAGGTGGTGGTGCGTATCCTTGCCTGAACAGAGGGCTGTGGGCGCTGGCTCGGGTCCGGCCCCAGGCGAGAGCAGGGGGCACAGAGAGGTAGTCCATGCCCAGCGAAAGGGGCTCTCTCCTGGTCTGCTGGGTCTCTGGCAGCGGGCAGGGGGAGCTGTGGCCTGGAGCCTGCTCCTGATCCACCTCCCTGGGAGACAACTGGGAAACCAAAAAGTATGGGTCACCACTCTCATATTAGCGGAGCGGATAGTGGAAAAATCATGCAAATAGTGATACAAGGTCCACATTTTGCATGATGATTCCCGAGGGGATGCTTAGCAAAATATGAACGATTGGCCACTTGAAAATCCAAGATGGCGGCCATTTTTCAAGATGGCCACCAAATTGATCTGCCGATAATGTTTTTTCTCATAGAAATTCATCTACTTGGTCGAGTAGGGGATCAGTAGTCCAAAGTTTCCTTCCCTGAAAGACCGGATAAGCAGGAATATGACAAGCTCCATATCCAACATCAGGTGCTAGAACTGGAACTGTGGACTCTCAAGCTGCAAAAACCTCAAAGCAAAGACTCAGCGGACAGCCAGAAAGTAAGAAAAAACTTATTGGAGGATGTTAAAGCTGTAAAAAATTTGATCAAGCATACAAGAAATTGACCAAGTACATGTGTTTCCTTAAGAAAAACATTCCCCGCGAGTAAATTTGACAGCCATCTTGAAAAATGGGCGCCATATTGCAGTTAAAAATTGTTAAAACGATCAAAATTAGACCCAGCATGCCAGTAAACATATAATTTGACACCAAGATCACTCAAATCGACCAAGTAGATGAATATCTTTGAGATAAATATTTATTAGCAGGGCAATTTGGTGGCCATCTTGAAAAATGGCCGCTATCTTGGATTTTCAATTGGCCAATCGTTTATATTTGCTTAGTGACCCCTCAGCAATCATCATGCCAAATTTGGTGCTTGTATCACTATTTGCACGGCTATATGGAGACACAACAACATTATGATAAACACCATGAAACCAAGCCAACTCTTCACCTGTTCCAATGATGTCTTCCTGGTTTTCTGTGGGATGCTGAGCTCACAGCTGCTGGGCGGAGCTTGCGACTGAGGGGTGGAGTCTCCACCCTCGAGGTTGCATTCCTCTGAGTAACTGCCTCTCCGTGAAGTACAGGGGGACACCAGGGGGGAGTTCCTACGTTTTTTACCGCCGGGGGAAGTGGGCCTCGAGGATGGCGAGAGCCCAAAATTGATCGTGGCATCGTTGAGCTCCTCCTCTTCCACCAGCAGCGAGTCACAGCTGGAGGCGGGGCTGAGCCAGCCGCGGGAGGAGGGGCTGGAGCCGGGGCTGGGGCTCGGGCTGAGGGAGCCGGGGCATCTGTCGCGGTAAGTAAAGGGGTCCAGCAGGGGGAGGTAGAGACGCTCTCGGTCCCACCCACCACCGCCGCTGCCCATGTCCCAGTAACTGGAAATGGTGGGTGCTAGGTCGTCTTCAGGGGAGATGGTGGTTATCTGGATGCTAGGACACTCGACCACACGAGACTCTGAAACCTGGATGGAAGAGGAGAGCGAGAGAGATACCTTTAATTTTCTCTCTTTTGATATTCAGTTGATAGACAGGAAATTACACATTTTTAATGACTAAGTCATTTATCAGTCAAAATGACAAATATTTGCTTGTTCAAGTTTCTTAAATGTAAGCGTTTGCTGCTTGTCTCTGGTTTACATTATTGAAAATCAAATAACTTTTAGATTTGTGACAAAACAAGCGATGTGAAGAGGTCACTTGGCCTCTTAAACTGTGATAGACACTTTTCACTGTTTTCTAATATAAACGAAGGAATTAAACAGAATCAAATGATAATTGATCGCAGATGAAAAACTCAGCTATCACCATTCGTTTTTAGTGGTCAAAACAAAAAGTTAAAGGGACATTCTGGATTTTTGGATTGATTGTCATGTTATTATTACATTAGAGGCAGCCATTTATTTCTCTTGAATCATTCTTGATATGCAAAATCTACCACAGTTATTATCACAATGTAACGCAGTTGTGAACAGGAACTGTTTTGAAATTCTTTTTGTCTGTATGACTCACTTCTGCTTGGGTGAGCCACTGAACAGCAGCATGTTTTATTTCAAACAAAAACTAACAAATTCACTTTATCATCATCATCCATATTTACTTCTTCCAGGTTTTATTTCACATCAACATAACTTGTGAAAGCAATGTTTTTTTGCAGGTACTCTGAAATATTGGATGCAGCTGAATGCGACAACGACAAAAAGGGATTTTCCTATTTGTAATTGCAGCAATAATGTAACACTGACAAAGAAAATAAATCAACTAAATGTAAACGAGACAGAGCGTCATACTCCCACTGGAGGGGAAAAAAATCGGCGCCACAATATGCAACCGGGGGCTGAAACACTAACAAAAGGCCTGTAGCGATTTAAAAACATCAGATTTCAGCATGTCAAAGGATTATTTTTGCACCCTATGTCTACCAGGGGTGCAGTCGAAAACTACAGTATACAGTATATTTATTACTGGGAATCAATTAACAACACAAAACAATGACAAATATTGTCCAGAAACCCTCAGAGGTACTGCATTTAGCATAGAAATATGCTCAAATCATAACATGGCAAACTCAAGCCCAACAGGCAACATCAGCTGTCAGTGTGTCAGTGTGCTGACTTGACTATGAATAATTGCAAATTAATTGTAAATTATTCACATATTTAATGATTATTATTATATATGATCGAATCTTAACATGGCAAACTGCAGCCCAACAGACAACAACAGCTGTCAGTGTGTCAGTGTGCTGACTTGACTATGGCTTGCCCCAAACTGCATGTGATTATCATAAAGTGGGCATGTCTGTAAAGGGGAGACTCGTGGGTACCCATAGAACCCATTTACATCCACGTATCTGGAGGTCAGAGGTCAAGAGACCCTTTTGAAAATGGCCATGACAGTTTGTAGTTATTTAGCCTCCTTCGTGACGAGCTAGTATGAAATGGTTGGATTTCTTAGGTTTTCTAGTTTTATATGATGCCAGTATCTTCACTCTAGCTTTAAAACTGAGCCCGGTATAACCTCTGGAAGATCGATTGCATTAATGCTTTAAAGAAATTAGTGATGTTAAAACTAATTTGCATTAACACTTTATTATCGCGTTAACTTTGACAGCCCTAGTTTTAAAGTCTTATTTTACCTTTAAAGAAATGTGCATCTAAGTGGATTTAGCTTAATTCTAAATTAAGCAATTGTGAGTGAGTGATGACCATTACATCACTACTGAGTAGCTGTAATAACCTAAGTTACAGTTTGTCATTGTGTGGAGAAAGATTGTCTAACCTGTACAGAGCGCGCCGGCAGGCTCTCATAGGTGCCGCTGAACTCTCTGGCGGGGGCCCTCCGTGGAGGCGGGGAATGCATCCCAGCCCGCTGATTGGCTGAGGATGGCGGGCTGGGGATGCTGATTGAGTTGTGGTTATCTGTAACTGAAAAAAAGAATAATCAGACTGAGTGTGTGGAAACATGACAAATTCTGGCACCAAAATATGATGCAGAAAATGAAATGGCAAACATCACAAGTTCAGAGCACAGCTTGAAAACACTAGAGAGCACCCACAGTTTGCTCTTGTTGGCAAAGCGGTGGACAAAAGTTGGTCTTACTGGCTAAAACAATGCTGATTATGAAATGCCGCCAATGAAGAGTTTACAGTGAGTTCATCTTAATAACATCACCTTTACTTCCACATGGCAACAATTTATCTTCTGGCTGCTTTCTAGTAAAAAACACTTCTTTCTTTTCTTCAAACACACTTCCTTTTTAGATCATATGTTGTGGCTTTTGGGGTCATGTGACCTCCCATTCATCTTTTTACACAACCACAAAATGACAGTTAGCTCTTGAGACGTGCTGTTCTTTTACATCTGGCACGAGAAAGACTCATTAGATGTCAATCAAAATACAGTAAACACAATTTGTGGTAAGTACAGAATCATTTTTCTCTTATCATCAACATGCCTGCATCATTCATTACACATCAACTTTCCTTGATTCACTGATCTGAAATTGTTGCCATATGGGAAACGCATGCAACTGGAACTTTTCCTCAGGAAGTGCAAACTCAACGTCTTTGAAACAAGTGCAGCATTTTGTCACTGGTTCAACTTTTGGGGAAACATGATTGTTCACTTTCCTGCTGAGAGTTAAATGAGAAGATTGATACACTCACATATCTGTTAATGGTAAATATGAAGCTAGAGCCAAGAGACGCTTAGCTTAGCTTAGCATAAACACTGGAAACAGAGGGAAACAGCTAGCCTGGCTCTGTTGAAAGCCCCTCTAAAGATCACTAATTAACATGTTATATATTGTTTGTTTAATGAGTGCAAAAACCTGTATGAAAATTACATGTTTTCGGGGTGGTTACGTGCCACGCTGGCTGTTTCTAGCCTTATGCTAAGCTACGCTAGCTGGCTGCTGGCGGTAGCTTCATATTTAGACATGAGAGTGAATCAACATCTGACTCTCAGCAAGAAAGCAAACAAATATTTCCCAAAATGTTGAACTATTCCGTTAGATACATTTATATTGAATTATATGAATACTAACTTTGTTTATATTGTTTACTTTACTCTTTATGCTGTTATTTATTTCACCTCAAATGGATGAATACATTTGTATCTTACGGCAAGGCAGCACAGAATAGTAAACGATCAATTTCAAAAGAATCTACTCAGGGATATTAAAGGTGCAGTGTGAGGTTGCAGATTGCAACCAACTGAAACTTCTCCCGTGTGCCAAGCACGTAGGAGAACTACGGTGGCTGACGTGAAAGCGCGAATGTCCCTCTCTAGAGCCAGAGTTTGGTTTCTCCGTTCTGAGTTACCGTAGAAACCAACACATTCTCACTCCTAACTTGTCATATACCTCCGCTTCAGCAGTGCCCCTCGGCATCGCAGACTGACGCACGGGGTACCCCTCTTACGTTTCTTTTGGACGGAACAGGGACGGCGTGTCAATATACGCTTGTTGCGTCCATAGTGTCCTTTCAAAATAAACTTCAGTTTTCAAGTTAGGTTTAGGCAACACAACCACTTAGGTAGGGTTAGGAAATAGTCATGGTTGATGTTCACTGACTAACAACTCACGTGACTCACATGGGACACAAACACCGGTGTCGTGGTTGAAAGTCTTGTGTCTGTTTGACCCATCCACCTATTAATACTACGTCACTTGCTCCGACCGTCGAATAACGCCACGGGTGGGTTTACATTGGAGTTAGTTGAAAGCCTGGTTCGTCACATACTGTTGCTAAAGGGTGCTGCCACGTGTCGGTTTCCAATGCCGAGGGGCATTTGATAAGTTGGGAGTGAGAACCAAGACCCTGGGAAGAACGCCGGTTGTTGACGGCAATTTTCGTAGTGCCCAGACAGTGGTACTACAATTTCCGTGTCCATCACGTGATGCATTGGGCCAAAAAATACTTTTTGATGAGGCCTGGACCGAGGCTGGAGCGAGGGCTGGGAGGCGGAGTTAACAAACTGTGACGACAGTGTGTCGATTGTGACCCTGTGACCGAGCCATGTGACCGAGCGGACTCTACTGCGCCTGCTCCATGGATATGTAAGATCACCGGAAGATCAGGGTACTTTTCCAAGACGGAAGTCGAGCCATTTTGGCATCATGCGCCACTGAGCAACATTGATAGGAATGAACAGGGCCCCGCCTCGAACGCTGTATCCAGTTCTCTTAATACATCCATGGTGAGAACGGGTTGTAGAAACATGGCGGCCGGCTCCATGAAGAGGACCCGTTCCCTATGTAGATATAAACGGCTCATTCTAAGGTAACAAAAACACAACGATTCTTATTTGCAGGTGATTATACACTAAAGAAAACATACTACCACTAAATGCTACACACTGTAATAGGATTTGGTTTATATTCCATAATCTCACACAGTCTTATGGAAACAATTTACAAAACACCCTTTTAAACTTTGAGTGTGAAGAACTATTACAATACATGTTTTCCACGTATTAGAGTCACAAACAGTAAAGGGTGAAGTGGGAATTGTAACCAAACATTTGGCCCACGGATCCAAATCTTACACCGCTAAGAACAAACCCAACTCTTCTGCTGAGAAGAGTGTTATTATGATAATTTGGGGCTTTTCTCCATCTCCTTTTAAAAAAAAAGTTCAGAGAACAAAACTTTTTGCCGAAGAATCATCCGAATGAGGACACAACCCCTGACGACCACAGTCCTCCTCACCACAACATTTCCCCAGCATGGTGTGGTCGTTCCTCCACATGGAGCCAAACAGTAGTTACTCTGTAATGAGCGAGGCTCCAATTGATCATTGTTGCGCTGCAGCGGCGGCGGGCCCTAAAGGCAATTTTTGGGCAACGCGGACACACAACAGCAACTGCCAACAAATTAAGACTTAGGATGAAAAAAATGTCTTCAAATGTTTCCTGGCAACAGAAATATTTCCAAGCGGTTAAAGCTGCAGCGCTGAGGCAACTTCTCTTTTCACATGAAACAATGATTTAGATGTTTGTGTGCAGACCAGCAGAGAAGTTTATGAGCCACGAAAATGTACCTAACACTTGTTGAACACAATAAAGCTGATCTCAAGTCTCACTGTAATATTTTATTCGGTGTCCTGAGTTGAACCTCTCGCAAAAAGTGATCCAGAACCTCACAAGGGTTTCTCGAGATGATTAATAGGACACAAATGTTTACTGTGGTTTTTCAGACTTCCCTTTCTTTTTTATTGTAAAATAATGTCAAATTTGACCTTTTCAGGGATTTTATAACTATTCAGGAAACAGAGTTTATTACTACCAAAATGTACGTGACAGTTATCATTCACAATCAGTTTGTCCCTTTCTTTTGGGAGGCCTCATATTAAGTCTAACATGTTTAATATAAAGTAATGAACTTCTTATAAGGGGTGAGACTTCACAACCAAGGGGTCACAAGATAAATCGGAGGGGTTCTGAGATGATGAAAAGGATAAGAAAGCAGAAAAAAACATATTTCTGCTTTCAGAATTCTCTCTAATAGTTGCTTTTGGTGAGGTTCCAGATGGTCCTATCTAGAGCCAGAGTTTGGTTTGTCCGTTCTTGGCTACTGTAGAAACATGGCGGCCGGCTCCATGAAATGTAAATGTAGTAAATGTAAATCAGCTTTTGTCACACATTGTATTGCACAAAGTGAAATTAAGTCTCTGCATTTAACCCATCCTAGTATTAGCAGTAGGCAGCTACTATACAGCGCCCAGGATGCAGTTTGGTGGTCCAGTGCCTTGCTCAAGGTCACCTCGTCAGTGACATTGACATTGACATTTCTCCAGCTATCAGTTCAGTCTGTACTTGGTCCGTGTGGGGACTTGAACCGGCGGCCCTCCAGTTCCCAAGCCAAGTCCCCACGGACTGTATGAAGAGGACCCGCTCCCTATGTAGATATAAACGGCTCATTCTAAGCTAACGAAAACATGACAATTCTTATTTTCAGGTGATTATTCACTAAAGAAAATACACTTATTAATATCATATTCTATTTCTCAATAGATCCTCCTAAATGCTACACACTGACCCTTTGAGTTGTCGCACGTTGCCGACTAAGTTTTAGCACAACAACAATCTGTGTCCTCATGACACCTCAAATAAAAATGATTCCAATGAATTCCAACTGCAGATATCCTGATTTGAGTTATCAGAAAAGAAAAAGCGGGACCAGTACAGCCCTATTATACCTCTTCAGGTATCTAAAAGTTATTCAAATAAATAAAAGTGTATCACTGTTTGGTTGAACTGGTTACAACTGGTAGACATGTCGAACCAGTGACCAGAGGTGGTAAATTGTCTTTGAAAAAAGTTGTGTCCCACTTGTTTGCATCAACAGATCTGTGGAGTTGAGGACATAAATCTGAATACCAGAGTGACACCAGAGTGTCAGGAGAGCTGACAAAACTCTCCTGTGATGCACTGAAAAGTAAGATTTGTTCTCTTGTTTGTCCTGCAGTTCACTTTCATGCCTTGGGTGTGGTAACACAACTGTATGCCAGTGTGGGCGGGAAACAAATGAGAGAGTGGATGTGAGGATACGAGGTGTGCGTGTGTGTGTTTGTGTGAGTGTGTGGAGTGAAAAATGGGGGAGATGGAGGGTTGAGTGAAAGAGAGGGAGGGAGGTGTGTATGTGGTGCCTGTTCAGTACACAGAGGTTGAGGTTCCTTCCCAGATGGCAGCTGTTAACTCCACTCACACGCACAGCTGATTAGAAACACATTGAGTCTGGGGCTGCACGCACACACATGTACAAACAACACAAACACACACACACACACACACACACACAAATGCACTCAGGAATACAGTCAAATATGCACACAACAACACACAAAACAAACACACAATAACAATATACTCACATGCTTACACGATAGAGGCACGCACACACATGCAAGTACACACACACACACACACACACACACTTCACCTAAGCACAGGCATGCTGATGAAGGCCCCTCATCACACACACACATAGAAGTTCCCATGCATTAGGAAGCCACACTTAGGCCCATCATCAGACCTCTCCTCTATCTAGTGTGTCCCTTGACTTCCACACATTCAGGTATACACACACACACACACACACACACACACACATAGAAGTTCCCATGCATAAAAAGCCACACTTAGGCCCATCATCAGACCTCCTCTACCTAGTGTGTCCCTTGACTTCCACACATTCAACTATACACACACACACAACACACAACACACACACACACACACACAAAAGTTCCCATGCATTAGAAGCCACACTCAGGCCCATCATCAGACCTCCTCTATGTAGTGTGTCCCTTTACTTCCACACATTCAACTATACACACGCACACACACACAACACACAACCACACACACAGAAGTTCCCATGCATTATAAGAAGCCACACTTATAGGCCCATCATCAGACCTCCTCTATCTAGTGTGTCCCTTTACGTCCACACATCATTGAACTCTCCAGTAAAGTCCTGTAACTAACCGTGGTTGCTGGTACTGCTGGTCTCCTCCAGGTGCAGCAGGGCGCCCTCCCTCCTCTCCTCCCCAGGCACGGAGCTCTCCTGCTCGGCTGTGCGTACCGGTGATGGTCCCTGGCTCTGGCTCTGCTGCCTCGACGGTGGGTCCTCCTCAAACACCAGCTTGAACTCGAACTCGCCCTCCTCCCAGCCGGAGCCCGGCGCGGCCCCCATCGCCCTCCGGACACAGATAGAGAGAGATATACAATCTGATCTCCGTCCGTCGACTTTACCGTCCTTTGGTCGGTGCGCCAGAGAGAAAACAAGAGTTTCCCAAAGATGTTCCCAAAACTTTTTCTCTCCTTATGTGCGTGTCATCGCGCAAACATCCCTCCTCTCTTGGATGTAACTTCTGCGGCAACTTTTCCAAGTCGTTTCCACACGATGGGGACTGCTTCTTGCTCGGGTATTTGCAACTTTTTTTTCGGTCCAAATCAGATCTTCTCTCTGGATATCTCACAATCTTTTCCCCAGAAACGCATCTCCAACACACAGTCTTTCAGGGTGTTTCATTCTATATCTCCATCGCCATCCAAGAAGCTTCTTCTTCCACTTTCAAGGCAGAGAGAGGAGGAAAAAAAAAGTTGATGAAATATTTTTGTCGTCCTTTACCCTTAATTGCCTTTGGGTGGGTTTCCCAGCTCCAGTTGGTCTGTTCCTCATCCCCCATAGGACCTTAAGTCTGTCAGTCATGAATCCCCCTAACCCAACCTCCAGCCTCCAAACTCACTCACTCACTCTGGAGCTTTCTCTCTTACTCAAACTACACATTTACTTCATACACCACCACACATTTTAAACCCTACACTGTAAACAATTGCTGTTAATTTACTGCAGGATTTCAACAGTATTAACCTGTTATTGCTAAAAACAGTGCTTTACTGTTAATACAACAGGAAACCTGTTCAATTTCTAACTGAACTATAATGAATTCTTAAAAAACAGCCCTTTACTGCTGATCAGCTGTCTAAAGTATCATCAGTAACAGCTTCATGCAGTATTTTTTTTAATTCTGGGACCTGATCTGCACATGTGAGGCTTATACATTGTACATGATTGTAAAATCAGTGAATTAGCTTTATTGTTCTTCACTCACATGTTGTTCTGGTTTGCATTCTGTGCTTGTAGCAGCTACAGACACACATTTTGGGAAAAGTGTCAACAAGTCTATTATAGCCTTTTTCCTAACAAAGTGCCTTTAATTGTATTTAGTGTGACTATTCCTGTCTGTAACCTGCTAAGTCTATTCATCTAGGCAAAAAAAAATAATGTTTATTAAAATGTATGTAAAAAAAATACAACCTAAATAGTGCATTAAAACAAATTAGTAAGATAATGTAAAACAAAGGTGAAAAACAGCTATATAATGTATCTTTAAACAGTAAATTAACTGTAAAATACTGTGAAATTAATAAAAAAACAACCAGTTCAAACTGTATTTGTCATTAACAGTACAAAAGCTGTACATTTCAGCGACAGTATAATAATGTTAATTTTACAGTAACATAAAGGCAACCCTGCTGCCATCAGTTCTTTACTGTTATTTTACTGGGAAATTCTTAACAGTGTACATAATAGGGCTTGACTGGAATGGAAAAGATATTTGATAAGGATTTAGAAATGAATCCAATGTCTTTGATTTTTAGGAATCCCAAGTTCAAATATAATTACTGTAGCCAACAAAAGGTTATATAACATTCTTACATTTGCTGCTAGAAAAAAACATATTACTACAGTGGATCAGTGATAAGAAACCCTCTGTTGAAGGCTGGCGAAAAGTCATATTTGAAATGGTCCCTTTGGAATATCTTACAAATATTCTACATGCCAAAGTAGATCAGTTCCACAATATTTAGCAGCCCTATCTGAATTATATTGGACCTGAACCTCTTCCATTATCTCACAAGGAGTCTCTTGAACATGAATTCATATACCCTGTGACTTCCCTACATTATGGACTATTTCCTATGACCTCCTATATACATTTTTTGATCTGAGCTGTACCAGTGTTTGTTGTTGTTTTGTTTTTTGTATTCTTTGTGAAAATAAGAAAACCCAATAAACATATTAGTGAAAAAAAAAAATAGGGCTTGACTGTACATCTTATTTAGCATCATCCACATATCATTATCCTGGAGTTTTTCCCCACTATTAGGTTTCATCTCCAAATCATGCTCAGCATCAATAACTTTTTCACACATTTAAGAACTGAAAACAATATGATTATTATTCCAATCATGAGCAGGACTCATGGCAAGCTGCTCACTGTCTCTAAACCTGCCATTGTAGGCCGGCTGCATGGCCACCAGGGCTGTGATGTTAACTGTCAGTTAGTGAACATAAGAGGGCCTATTTCCTGTGGCGATGAACACGACAGCCCCCCTTTTTTGGCTGTCACTCTTCCCTCTCCTCCCCCTTTCTTTCTTTCTTTTTTTTGTTTTACTCCACTCCTCCTTCCTCTCTTCTCCTCGTCCCTCCTTCTCTCGAGTCTCCCCTCCCTCTCCTTCCTCTCCACCAAAAGATCTGTTTCTCATTATCCTCTGTAGTCTGCTCTCTGTCTGAGTCAGGAGACGAAAAACTTAAATAAACACACTCTCTCTCTCTGGCTCTCTCTGCTTCAGTCCAGCTCCTTATTCCTCCCTCCTCCTCCTCCTCCACTCCTCTCTGTCCTCCTCCTCCTCCTCCGATTCTCACAATCATTATGTATGTTATATACTGGCTTGTAACTGGTGGCTTGCTTCGCTCTCCCTGTCATCCTCTTGGGGTTGTGTGGGCAGGCCTTGGATCCCGATCTCAAGATGTTGCAGTCTCGTCGGGGAGAAGAAAAAGTGCTACCAGCAGGGCCGATGCAAGACGTTTGGGCCCAAAGGCAGAATCTGATCACCCATAACCCCTATAAATCAATTAACCCCTATCACCTTTTTGGTTGCCTAAAAATGTCTTATTCAGCGTTCAGTTGTGCTTAGCTCCACCCTTTCGTGTCACTCTTGATTGCAAAGAACCAAGATGGCGACGGCCAAAATACTGAACTTGAGGCTTCAAAACCGTTGTCCACAAACCAATGAGTGACGTCACAGTTACTACGTCCACTTCATACAGTCTATGGTTATACAAGCCTACCACTGAGAAGATGAAATACAATCCAGAAAGGCTTACGCAGTAGGCTATATAATAACTATGAGACTAAATATGCACTTTGCAAATTAACTTTTTATGCTTTTAAATTTGTATCTTTGAAATGTCATCTTTGATATTGCTTTAATTGCTTATTCTAATTATTAGCATTGCACATGAGCTTTTTAACACACACCCTTGAGTCTGCATTTCACTGCAATACTTAAAATAGATTATTATACAGCTTTGTTGAATACTTGATTCTGATTGGTCAATCACAGCATTCTAAAAGTCTCTTATTTCTTTATAGCAGACCGTTGCTATGTATAACAGACTGTTGCTATGGACGCAGTTCTGATGTCGGACTCTAGCTGACTGTTTTTGTGTCAAATTATTGATTTCTTACGTAAGTAGCCGTATAATAAGCAGGATAATGTACAGCCAGCGGGTCATTGTTGTGAAATAAACCCCTTGATGGGTGATGGGTCCACCATCAGGGATCCTGCATCGCTGTGTCCAGGGTTTATTTCACAACAATGACTGGATCGCTGTATATTATCTCTTATGTAAGTGACGACTAAATCTCTGAATCTTGAAACAGGATATTACAACTCTGGAGAGTTATGACGACAATCATTTTATCTATCGCAAAGATCACAAAGCAAACAGAACTACAGCGCTCATGTTACTAAGTCATTTACCAGTAATATGCGCTTGCATGTTTTTGATTGGGAAACCCAGTGCTTTGCTGAATTACATTGCATTGTGTTGTGGCAAAAAGTTGAACCAGGTTCATGTGTTTTTTCCCGCTGGAGGGAAGTTGGTTTCTTAACTTTACTGTTACAGTACACAGCCCTCCGTTGTGTCTAAGCAGGCATACGTCATTGTTTTGGAAAAGTTCAAGTTTCCTCGTCCTCACTGAAATGCAAAGGCTGGTCGTGTTTTCAGATTTATCAACTGTTTTTGAAATGTTTTTGGACGTGAATAATGGCAGTTTAGTGTGGATGGAAGGAGAAAAAGATGCGTTTTCAAGGTCAAGGTTCAAGGTCATGGTCTATTGTGATTATACAATACAAGATGGGGACTCAGGTTCTATGGAGTGGAGCAGAAGATCATGTTACTTTTCTACCGGGCGGTCTTGGAAAGTATTGTAAGATACGGCATCACGGCCTGGTACGGTAACCTCACTGTGCAGTTGAGGTCACAGATTTCTCGTCTTGTGCAGACTGCCATGAAGATTATGGGGGTCAAAAACCACCATACCCTCCAGATGCTTTATGAGCAGTCTGTCATCAGACAGGCACAGAAAATTGTGTCAGACCCAACTCACATCTTACACCAGGAGTACCAACTTTTACCTTCCGGCAGGAGATATAAAGTCCCACGGTGCAGATTGAGCTGTTACAAACATTCTTTCTTGTCGATGTCTATTAAACTTCTCAACAACTCCTAACATAAAGCTATCATAAGGACAGTGCAATATGGTTAGACAGTGCAATATGTTAAATAGGGACAGTGCAATATGTTGCATCTGTGTAATATTGGGCTATTGTCTGTGCAATATAGGCAAGACGGTAGACAGTGCAGTGCACTACCTTGGTGCAATACCTGCCATGGTGTGTGTGATAGTATGTGCCATTATGTACATGGATTGTGTATGTGTTGAAACATCTGTTTCTGTGGAACTGTTTCCCTGTCTTGTGTGGAATCGTTTATTATTGTTGTTGATGCTGTTTCAATTTAGTGTATGTAACAGCAGTTGGACGGAGTCCAGGAAAGATTTCCCCACAGGGGCAATAAAAGTATAAGTATATCTTAGGATCAACCCCCGCCATGCAACACAGGAAATGTATATTCAAATATTTTAATTTAAAAAAGACTAAAATAATAAAATAGAACAAAAAAGTTGCACTAAAGAAATAAATAAAAAAGAGAACTAAATTATATTCTCAAGGAAGATATACAGTTACCTATATACATGCATATATGTGCAATAATATTGAAATATGTAAGTTATTTTCAGATTTAGCTGCCTTTGACTTTATCCAAGTCCTCATTAACTATACTATAGTCTTCACATGGGCATCCTGAATTAGTGAAACTCGGTTTGCCAAAGTGGTAAAACGAACAGTTTCAGTTTTTATATGTGATCGAGCGGCAAGACTTCCAGTGAATCCTGAGCTAACTGGTTCATAAAGCTGAACTAGATGCAGGTTCTGTATGAGGCACAGAGCCGCTTTAGAAATGGAAAGTTTTTTGGGGGGTGGGGTTCTGAAACTGTAAAGTTGAATGGCTAATAAATTGTTTAAAGGAGGGCTGCAATGAGATGGATGAGTGCAACACGCAGGAGGAACTGCTGAGTGTCAAGTTTATGGGAGGAAAGGAGGAAACAGAAGAAGTGGATGTGTTGCCATCGTGTGGTGAAAGACAGAACAGTTTTACTGGAGCTTTCCTCAACAGTCAGTTTTCACAGCCTGAGGTCACAGATTGTTGTCATCAGTGAAAAATGTTAAATATGACTTCATATACATATAATCATTTCATTTATAATGATTTTTTTTATGCTAATTTCCATACTGCATGACTCATGAACTCATGAGCACATCTCTGGTAAACACCAGATTTAAAGTGGTGCTTTTGTGTGAGAAACTCAGTTTTACAGATCTGTATTAAATCAACTAATCGATTAGTCGACAGACTATGAGTGTTAGTCGAATTAGAATTTCTTTGGTCGAGGACAGCTCGAGAAAGTATTGATTTAAACATTTTACTCCATTGTTGTTTTTCCTTTAAACACATAAATTGTAATTAGAACAAATATGTAAAAAAAAAAAAAAAAATACAATACAACTTGTGGAATTGTTTTAATAATACTAAAATAAATAAATACTGAAAACAGAGCCATGAGGAGGTGCAGAAATCTAGTTATCTCTCAGAGCACTTGAATTACAATATGCTGAAAGATTATTACTGATGGCAAAAAAGTTTCGCCTACTGAAGCTTTAAAATCTAAGGCAGTAAATGACGAGGCACCTTTATTGAAAGCTAGCCAAAAAGATGTCTTAAGGTTTCTTTTAAAAGTGTCCACAGAAGTGGAGTCTGTATACTGTTCTGTTGCATATCATATTGGAGTCTTACATGTTCTTATCAGAGCAGTAATGTAGAAGGTAGTATAGTTTATACAACCATAAAGAGAAAATGGTCAACAGCTGTCAGACATGGAGACATTTAATTTAGATTGTATATCCTTATGGTCATGGTGAACTGTTTTTGTCATTATACATTTTTTTGGAAAATGAATGATTTCATGGTTCTCTGCGTGTGTTTAGGAAATATAATGAGCTTTCAATTTAATATCACAATAATTATTCCCAAAGTGTTTCATCACTCCTGCAGAAGCTGAACTGTCATGGAGATACCAGGTTTTTGTTCAGTAGTGGTGGTACGTCTGTAATATAACATATGTATAAATATATACAGTATATGATGAGCAAACAGACTTCATCCTGGGCTGTCACATTCAAGTGAACCACACCCTTCTTTATTAGCAAGCAAACTTTACTCAAAGGAGATGCAAGGTTTGCCAGTCCGGTGACCACTCAACAACTCTGCACTGCAGGGAGGAAAACCTCTGCATGAGCTGTTTCAAGCCTGGCCATTGGAGGAGAGAATGCCACCAAACGAAAGTCAAGAAATAATGCCACGTCACAACCTGTCCACGCACAACCCAGAGATGGGCGAGGTGGAGCAGGTTTAACTAGGCAGCTGACATTTGGCGAGGGGACGTTTGGGCGTTAAAGGACCAACCCTTGAATGAAATGAGGATTTGAAAGAGGTGTATGCAAATGTCTGCAAGGCAATGCCAGAGGATTGCACAGTAATCATTCAGAATATACACAAAGTTGAGCCATTTGACGAGTTATTCCATACATACACCAGTGATGATCAGTGATTCTGCTCAGTTGCAAAGATTGCTTGATACGGGATCAATGGCTTGTAAGTGAAGAAGCAGAGCAGAGACTCCTATCAGAGAAAGTTTTGACACAGCGGCAAGAGCCGACACAGCGCATTATTCTTGTTGGCTGAGGAGGACTACATGTGAGCCCCAAGTGCATATATGATATGGAGCTGGGTCTGTATGGGGGTAAAGTGCATGGTCATGGTCCTGGTGGTCGCTGGTCAGAAGGACGACATTATCATAGGCACCAACATGTTGAAGTATGTGTTGAGTCAGCTGAAAAATGACGAAAACTACTGGAAACTCGTCTCATGCAATGTACAGGGGTCCTCTGAGTGCGAGCAGTTTCTGGAGATGATGGCTGGTCTCACAAGGTGGAGCGGGGCATTTGTACCAGTCAAGGTGGGTACAGTTAAGCTAACCCAAGCAGTGACTCTACTCCCCAAACAAGAAATACCTGCTATGGGGCAAGTTGCCAAGTAATGTCCCTATGTCACCTGGGAGCACAGTAGTGGTGGAACCTATCTCTTCCAAGTGCATCCCTCGGGGTATCATGGTTGGCACACCTTTGTGGGGAGATGGTTGGGTTCCCATGAAGGTCACCAATTACACAGAAAAGCCACTCAACCTGAAAAGAAACTGCAAGCTGGCAGATGTTTCTCCCTGTGTTGCGGTTGAAGATTTCACACTGCTCCAAGGCTCCTGTCAGAAAGAAAATGACGCAGAAAAAGTAACTCATGGCAAACACGGTGACAATACTGACCTGAAACAGAGACTGCAGAATGTTGGCCTGGGGGATGTCAACATTGATAATTGCCAAGTGAGCTCTTCCACCAAGATCCAACTGGTGGAAATGACGGAACAGTACCAGGATGTGTTTTCAAAACACCATCTAGATTGTGGAGAAGCCAAGGGCTTTGTGCATAGGATCCGGCTTACAGATGACCGTCCTTTCCACCTTCCATATCGCAGAGTGCCTCCAGCTCACTACCAACAGCTGCGCCAGGACCTCACTGAGATGGAAGAGCACATCATAAACACACATCTATATGATTTATTTCACATGTCATGGCATTGTTGTAAGCTAAGCCTAAAGCCAATTGTTATTAATAATATAATTGAATGTCATGTAATTGGAGACACAAAGTAATGACACACTCATTTATATTTTATTGTGTCTTATTTGATTTACATGTTTTGAGTTATTTCCAAGTTTATAATGAGTCTGCACTGAACCTGACTGTGAGAGGTGTGTTTCTATGAGGATAAAAACCATATGACAGCATTTTGCTCTCTCTGGGCTCAAAACAGGAATAAACCTGAGTTCAACAAGACATGCCAGTGTCCAGCGTCTGATTGTGCGCCAGAACACAACGCAGTGTGGTCGGGACCTGCAGACCGTTCCGGCTACATTTACCTCCTAAGAGACTTTATAGGTGCCCTTCAGCAATGTAGCAACGGGTGAAAGGCCTATGTACATATAAAGTTGAAGATGGGGCTATCCTTTCTTACTGTGAGGTCCTTCTTTAATCCTGCAATCTCATTTTGAAAGCCTTGTTGCTGACAGAAGCATGCAATAGCTTTTTCAGCACCGCTTATGTCATCCACTGAGAGACTGACATTTGTTATGGAGCTTTTAAACTTGTCCATCTTTTGTTTAATTAGTCCATTCCATTTTGCTTGACTTGCTTCCTGTGACTGGACTGGTTCAACAACTTCTTTTCTTTTCACATGCAGGTCTCGAAGCAGTTTCTTGAGTTTTAGAAGCCAGGCGACTGACTTTGTAAGTCGGTGCCAAGATGAGAAGTAATGAATCAGAGGACTAGTGCTGTCGTGTTGTTCTTTCATTATTGTATTGACAATTACTCGTTCCTTCTTTATCTCAGGGTCATCTGGACAAATCGAAGTTAGTTCAGTTGTCAAGATAGGTCACTCCTGCTCTGCTCTTTGGAGAAAGACCAGTCCATTCTTCCAAAGATCTGATCTTATGAGGGCTTCAGCAGTTAGACCTCTAGAGGCAAAGTCTGCCGGGTTGTCTTTAGTGTTGCCGGGTTGTCTTTAGTGTTGATGTATCTCCACTGCTTGACATCTTATTTTCTCTATACACTACTTCAATAAGTATATAGAAACATTACAAATAAAAATATTCTTGAACAGATGTGTTCTGCAGTAGTTACCTTTGTTATCTTAAGGTCACATTTCACTCTTAACATTCCTGCAGTAAGTACATAAGCTTTTAATTCACTTAACTTCATTAAACACATGTTTAAATCAGTGTTTCAGAGAGATAAAGTATTAGTTGTTTGTATCAGAAAAAGAAGTCACTCTAGCAGTGCTCTAAAGAGCTGAAACCAAAGACTATTTCCTGTGACTATGTATGAGTTATTCAAGTCACTGTATATCTATCCCCTTGCTTTATACATGCGTGTTTACATTACATGGCTGAGTAGACTGACCCCCACTGCTCCCAATTCTTAATTTAGCCAAACATATACAATAAAAAAAACATGTATCCCCGGTTTGATTTTTACATTTTCAACCACTTCATTTGCTAAATAATCTATATAATTATAACACATTGAACTGTTTACTTAACCACTTTACCACTTTTTAAGTGTTTGTAAGTTTGATATATTCTTTACTCACATAAAAATCCAGTGAAATTGAGGGTAACTTTTGTTATATTTTGTTATTTATGAATGTAAAATGTACCAATATACAATCAATAAGTTTACCATAAATTCAGTGTAGATTTATTAAGTTAAAAATGACACTTCTACAATCAATATTGACATTATGATTAGTTTTTCACAATATATAATGTTTTTTTTCTGAGTCCAAACAGTACGTGAATTTATAATGGTAAAATAAATGTGTTCTAGGTTCTGGTTCATCATGGAAGAAATTACATTTGTTTTCAATATTTAAGAATGAGGAGGAATATAAATTGGTTGGAAATATACTGGGTAAAATTTTCCACTGTGTAAGGGTTAAACTGCATGATTGTGAGCCAAGGACATGCATGTTCAGCAATCTTCCCCTGGATGGAGATAGGTTTCATCTTTGGGCTTCTCCTCATTTCTCCCAGTAGAGAAACCAGCATTCCTGTCAGTGACTTGTATCAACTAGTGAGTGTGAGTATTCATGTGTGTGTGTGTGTGCACGTGTGTGTGTTTGTGTGTGCTACCTGTATGCGTGTTTGCGCTTGTGTACTCAGCATCGAAGACACAGTTTCTTGTGCAAGAATTTGAATCACTCATCCTCCTGTGCTCATCCAGATTACACAACACTTGACTCAGAGTGAAAAGTGCTTCAGGACACACAAATGTGCATTTTGAAACGTGACACACTGGGACATGCCTTCAGGAAGAATGCATGTTTTTTTTTTTTTAATGCATAGAATTTTGTAGCACACATACATTCCACAGGATCTCAATCATATATGGAGATGAATGCACTGTATTGATAAAGGGAGGGAGAATGAGAGTTTTAAGGGAGGACACACCTCTCTGCCTCCCTCTTTCTCTCTAACCACTGCATGTTGCAGCCTGTTGGGCAGGATGTGATTCAATTTATTATGGACAGAGCTGACAGAGACTATCACACAAGGGAAACGCTGTCGGACAGAGCAGTGGGATAACTGAATCTCACCATCACAGGGAGACATCGAGTCCTGGAAAGGTCAGTCACTCTTGAACGTTCACTGGAAAACGCAATTCAGAACTTCTTATTGACATTTTCCTTCAGACTCTCTCTGTAAGATTTTTCTAACATCTGTCTCTTAAAATAATAATTACTTTTCTTGACTTGATTATTTACATGTAGCAGATTTATTACAAACCTATGACTCATTATTTTAAATCTTTAGACTGCAATATAATCCATCGCTATTTCTTTATTGGCTGAGAGAGTTTCTGGCAGGAGCAAGTCATTTGCAGTCTCGTGGTGATTTTCAGATTCTTTCTCAAGTTTTGTTTTGTTGTTTTTGAACCCAAATAGGTGCTTGAAATTGTCATATCATTGCCGTACTTTGTACCATTCTTTTTCATTTGTCGGATTCTCTTGCATAGACTTTTACAGTTCTTTCCTTAGTTTGTCATATAAACATAAATCACATCAGTTCTTCTTCTCCTTAAAGCAGTTTGTCCATTACAGCAGTACATTTATGTCATATAGCCATTCAAATTAGGTTATAATTTGCAGAGGTTTTTGTTTTTACCTGAACTGATAGATAGCATGGTTGTCTGTAGGTTGGAACAGCTTCATGTCATCTGGTTTTATTAAAAACTCAAAGAAAATTTCTTGTAAAAAAAAAAAAAAATGGTTGTCATTTCTGAGAAACAATGCTTTCACCTGACAGCATCAATGTGTAGCTCAGACTCGGCTTTGTGTTGCATTTTTCTGCTAGTGATGTAAGACATTGTTTACTTGTTCACTCTTGTTTATAGCCATCGGGGGGAAATAAACAGTTCTCTTCAGTGAAACCAGCGCAAGGAAATTAGGACTTAATCAGGAAATGAGGGCTTGATGTCTTGTTCTCACAAAGGGAAATGTGGTTTTGCGGAGATCATATCATTCCTCTCTCTACATCACAGATGTCTGTTTTTTTTTATTAGTCTATAATAATAGTCAGGGTTGGTCAGGGACATGCCATCTTTATCTGTGTTTTTCCCTAAAGGTCAACCTTCTGTGACCTCTGCACTGCGTGACACTAGTTTCCATGTGAAAGGGCAGTGAGAAAGAAAGAGACAAGAAAGAGAAATCAAAGTGAGTCAAAGACTGTGTTGAAATACTGCTCCTCATTGACGCAGTGCTGCTAATTTGTGGCGTGTTTTAGCACGCTGCCACTGAGTTTGAGCTACACTGTTGGCTACAGGGTCTGATGTGAATATTTTAGAGGCTGCGTCAGGGTGGCAGCCATCCCTTAGTTCGGGAAACAGCTTGTGTACCATTGGTGAACAATATTTATATATTTTTGTCTTCGGTTACTGGCGCACTATTTCCTCCAGATCATCACCATCTTTGTCGGTACACTCAGAAACCCAACAATCAGGCCTCCAACTTGTCTATAATCTGAATAGTTATGTGAAATAACCAAATTACCAGTATAATACTTTGCTAATCAGAAATACTATTGATCCCCAGGGGGTTGCTCTTGTATAAACATAAAGAAATGCAAGAAAATAGTAAATAAAGGAGTATGTAACATATAAATTATGTACATAATGCTACAATATAAACACAATATATGTAAAGAAATATAAGTAATAAAATTAAAAATAAGAAATGAGAATATCAAAAATGTGTACAAATATTTGCCTTAAGACGTGCAATATATAACAAATAACCACAGTGCAAATAAGTAAATACAAATTGCTGAGAAGTGGGATCTATTAAGTGTGTTAAATATAAATGCCAGAATGGTATAGATAGGAATTAAATAAGAATATTTCTTGAAATGTACAGTATAAATGCAGTATCAATGACAGAGTATACATATATGTACTGTATATGTATACATGTATATGAATGTAATTTCTATCACATTCTTTTTCCTCTTTTACTACTTCCTGTCAACATTCACAGTTAGAAACAATTGACTTCAAGAGGAAGTTCTTTTTTACTGCCTGTTCCTGTAAACTATTATTAGTATTACAGTGTATTGTCATGCAGTGGCAGTCCACATCACACAGACATGTAGACATATCAGAGATGGATATGTGAAGACAGTTTTATCAAAGGTTGTCAAAAACCTGTTATTGAAGCAGGATGTTGAAGACTGTGATAAATATTTTTCGGAAGCTCTCAAAAGAGATGTCAGACATCAGGTTTCAGCCTCAGTCAACCGTTTTCGAAGCCATCAGAAGAGAAGGGTTAACAAAAAACATCTGCTGGTTGATAATAATAAATTGTGTGCAGCATACGACTTGATCTGATCAGTGAAAGCAGATCTGCATCCGCTGCCGTATACAAAAACATCCTGTATCTTTGTGAGACGAGGTTTTCAGAAACCTGAGGTGATAAACTCTCACGTGCACCAGCAAAAATCTCTACCTCAGCGGTGATAAACAGATTACTGACAGAGTGAATAAAATCTTGTTTAATACACTAAAGAAAGTCCTTGTAAAAAAAACTAAAAAATATGTTTGTGTTTTTTTACTCATATGTTTCTCATAAAAATGAGTAAATCATCATTATGAGATAGTATATCATAATTTTCAGACATTACGAAGTTATGAGAAAGGCATCCACAAGTTTGATGTTTAAGGAAAATAGAACTTAAGTCTATTTTATTACATTTACTTACATATTTATGTCCTAACTCTGTCTCTCGTCCTCAGGATAAAAACTCCTTCTAACATGAGTTACTTGAGTTGTAAAAATGACACAAAAACCCCTGAGGATCCCAGCGTTGTGAGCAATGACTTCTCCACGACCTTGGGTGCCCTCATCCTCGGCTTGGTCTTCCTCCTGGGCGTCCCCGGCAACCTCTTCATCATCTGGAGCATCCTGGCTCGCACCCGAAGACGCTCGGTCACCACCCTCCTCATCCTCAACCTGGCGTGTGCCGACGGCTTCCTCATGGCCCTCACCATCTTCTTCATTATCTACCTGGCCAAGCAGACGTGGATCTTTGGCGACGTCATGTGCAAAGGCCTGTTCTACCTGTGCAACACCAACATGTATGCCTCCATCTTTCTGATCACGCTGATGAGCGTGCACAGGCTGGTCGCCGTGGTGTTGCCGAAGAGACTGTCCTCCCTGGTCAGCAAGAAGATTGTGAGGAGGGTGATCATGGGCACGTGGGTGTTGGTGTTAGTCTTCGCTATCCCGTCACTGGTGTTTCGAGACGTCAGAAACGACCAAGATGAGAAGGCTATATTAAGACTTGTGTGTGCGCCCAATCACACCAAGGCAACACATGTGAGTAGATCAATTATCTTCATTATCTGTTATAGGGCACAATATCAGGTTTTCACTACACGATTATCTTGACCAATAATATTATGACGATATTTATAGAAAATTAAAATAAATAAATAAATATTTTTAAATTCATCTTTATCTTTGTTTATTGCGCGTTTTGGCTCTTTTTTGGCAAATGAATAACACTCAAAATACAAGTGTAAGGAAGTGGAGAGAGAGGGTTACTGTATATATAAAATGATTTAAGAGGTGCTGGATTATTGCATGATATTATTGTATGTGTATTATTAACATGATATCAGTATTTCATTTTTTAAATATCAGCAATACCGTTATATCGCGACACCCTTAATCTGTTATTAATCTGATTATTTTCTTGACTAATTGATTTATCGTTTGGTCACAATCCCATTAGAGTCGTGTTTCTGTTCACCTGATGAATTTAAGTCCTTGTTTACTCTTTTTTAGCTCTGCTTTTGGTCTCCACCAACTTCTTTAGTTGCTAAATGCTCCACTGTGTTCACCAGCTAGTCACAAACTGTGTCTGTCTGCTGTTTGCTGCTGAGCTGATAGTGTTTAGTGAGGTTTTTAGAGTTGGAATTTGATTCATAAACACAAATACATACAAACAACTGAACATGTATTTTATTTTTAACTTTATTGCCATTAACACATATTAACAGGTAATTATCATTACAAAACAAAATCAACTTGAGATTGGGTTTCACTTGGCATACTGTACATCCACATATACTGTAGATGAAATAACACCGTACAGAAGTATAAAACACACACACATCTACTTACTGAAGAACAAGATTCCTATCAACCCTGAGACTACAAGGAATTGACCTATTTCTTCACGAACAAAAACTTCAGAAAGATATTATAATTGTCTGAATCAGAATCAGATTTATTTGCCATATTTCACTCCACTCTTTTGCATCTCTCTCAATCTACTTACAAAGAAATAGAAATAACAGCTAGGGACAAGGAAAACAACGCTGGACAAATAAAGGTAAAGAATAGACAGAACTGTTATGTACACAAGTATGTGAACAAAATAGGTAATAATACCACCAATGACCAACAATAAAATAAGAAATAAAATGACTATATGCAAGTCAAGTGTTCAATAAGTTGTAATTGAAATACGAATCAAGTTGAAATACGTACTGAATGAATACACATGGACTGGATGATTATGTACAGTATATACATGTAAAGATAAATCTAAATAATCCGATTCAGATTGAGTGCGTTTTTCTTGGTTTGCCTTGTTTTGACAGATCCAGTCATGTCTACAGAAACACATGTAGTCATTACAGTGAGCACATCTGTTTTGTATCCTCCTGTGTGCAGGTGAGGTTCCAGTATGCCTTTGAGACGGTGTCGGGATTCATTCTTCCTTACGCAGTCATCATCACCAGCTACGTCCTCATCCTGAAACGCCTCAGGCAGACCAAGTTCCGCCGAAAGGTCCGCAGCGAGAACCTCATCCTGGCTATCGTGGTGATGTTTGGCCTCTTCTGGCTGCCGTATCATGTCATCAACATGTTGGAGGTGCGTGAGGGCGTGTTCACGGCATCACAAGAAATACATTTCTGATTTTGGATCAATGATTGGATCTTTTGAATGAGCACTGATTATGTTTTGGTCTCTTCAAGGTGGCAGCTCAGTGGTTTAAGGACGATTCAGACAGAAAAAAAGCGTGAGTAACGAAAGATTTTCACCCACTCTCTCAAACTAAATTATTTTCATTGACATATGGTACTTTTGATTTACTAGAGTTGCACAATAGCAATAGCACTACAACACAAGGTGATAACTATACTCTGTGTTTCAAAGCTGATATTTATATTACAAAGAGACACTGTGTGTCTCTTTGTAGTTGTTTTGTGTCTCTTCATAGTTGTTTTGTTCTCTTTTTAGTATAGCTTCGTGTCTATTTGTAATATTTTTGTGTCTCTTTGTAGTTGTATTGTGTCTCTTTGTTGTCATTTTGTGACTCTTTGCAGCCGTGTGGTTGTTTTGTATCTCTTTGTGGCTGCTTTATGCTTCTTTGCAGTTGTTTGTAGTCATTTTGTGTCTGTAGTTGCTTTGTGTCTATTTGTAATAATTTTGCGTCTCTTTGTCATTTTGCATCTCTTTACAGTCGCATGGATGTTTTGCAACTCATTGTGGTTGTTTTGCGTCTCTTTGTAGTCGTATTGCGTCTCTCTGTGGTTGTTTTCGGTGACATTTTGCAGATGAAGTCAAGGGGGGGTCTCCTGACCTCTTGGGCCCCTGGGCCTGTGCCTGTAGGGCCCGTTCAGTAATTCATTCATTGATATACTTCTATTTCATATCAGTTAGTTTCAGAGCAAGATGTTAAGTTGAGCTCTCAATGATGCTACCAAACCTCTTTAATTTTCCCTAAATATAATATAAGTTTTAGTTGTGGTCTAAAATGTTCTGTTTACTTGCAGATTGCAGTGTTTCACTAAGTCCAGTCGTGCGGTCACTTCGGCTTTGGCCTTCATCAGCAGCTGTGCCAATCCCGTCCTCTACACCTTCGCTGGGAAGTCCTACATCAAGCAGAACGGCTTCGCCTTCATGGCTCGGCTCTTTGAGGGAACGTCATTGGACCAATCAGGGACTAACAAGAGCAAAGACACTGTGGAACTCAGTAATGTTGAGTCCACTAACGGCTCAGGAACTCCTACTTTACTAAATGGAGTTAAGCGTTGAATGAACTTTGTGTATAAATGAGAGCTGCCTGAAAGTGAAAATTTGTAAAAAAAAAAAACAAACAAAAAAAACATGTGGAGTGTGTAGATCTTGGTTGAAGCGCATATTTGACAAAATCAAAGCACCAGCTGAAAGCTGACGGCAAAGTATTCTGTTTTGTACATAGATTGTGTTGAAAGAAATATACATTTAAACTGACCTGTATATCAGATCAGAACTGTAAATACTCTTTACATGTTTATTTTTATTACATTTTGTCACAGTTAGAGAATAACAAATAAGGAAAACATAATTCATAATAATCAATAACTACAACAAACTACTGAGACCGTCTACTTAGGGAGCAATTAGATTTTGAGAAAAACAAACTTTCATTTCTTAACAGGTAAGACTTCATTTTGCATTTATAAAAAAATATACATTTAATAAATGTATGGGTGCCCACTTAGGAGTTAGTTGTAAATTACATTAATAAATCCTTATACAGTATCTGCTTACAATGACAGTGTGTTATAAACCATTTATTAAATGTTTATATACTGCTTATAAATGTTAGGGGGATTCAAACTGGCCCTTCAGATGAAATTAATTAATTAAATTAATTTCTATCTATTCATCAGTGTACATTAGTTTTAACCACTTTCAGATCAAAGAAATATGTTAACTACTTATTCTGTGACTTAATATAATTAGGTGTTGCATCATAAACACTCTGAATACATTAGTCTGAACAGAATCGGTGAACTGAATTCTTGTGGAGGGTAGATCACTTTTTCCTTTTTGGTACGTCTGGAACTGGACTCTGCTCTTCCTTTCTCCTCTTCATCCACAAACTATCAGTGACCCGTTTTAAAAGTTTTGTACAAACTTTATACACAAAGTGTTCAATACACACCCAGTGTTCAGGATTGGGCATTGTCCATGAAAACCTACAGGTAATCTTGGGCAGGTGCTGAGTCTTTGCCCCATTTTATGTATTTTACAGGTTCAGTTCTGCAAGTTTATCATTTGTTTTTTATTTGTGTAATTTCTCATGATGCAATAATGAGTTACCAGCATTTTGAATTTCTGTGCGGAACGTCAGCTTCTGTCTTGAGTAATTTTTAAAGTGTTATGCTCTTGTTAATGCACTGTACAAAAAGTTTGTACCAATATTTTTACAATAAAAAAATAAAATAAAAATATGACAGTACATTCTAAACTCTAATATCTTTGAATTTCAACTGCACTAAATATCCAGATTAACTCTTAAAATTGTTACCTGCTTAAAGATTTGATACAATTACTTTCTTGGCAGTTTCCATTGTAGATACATCATACAGCCATTTTCATCATAACCATCACTAGTCTCCCTGTGCCATTTTAGACTTAATACAGTCCCTCAAGGATTTCACCGGCTTTTTTGCAGGGGGAATGTTATGGCCTAAAATGTCTGATTTCACGGCAGCTTTTCTAAAAAAAAAAATTAAATAATTGCAATGTTTTAGTTTTTTTTGCAATAAAATTGCAGGACCAAGAGAATTTTAAAAATAGTTGAGATTAATTTTTGTACAATTCATTAAAAATCAAAAGGCATCTTGTTCCGGTGAGACTAAATGTCGGACTGCTATGATTGGTCAAATTTGCGATGATGACAAAATTCCAATGTCAGAATTCACTGGGATTGGTTGAATTTGCATGAATTGGTGCGATCGCAACTTGCTTGAGGGACCGTTAATACTAACAAACATCCAACTACTGATGAACTCTTGCATATTCTGTACTACAATTTACAACCTATCCATGATGAGGCAAATTGATTAGACAATACACAGTTTAACACATTTAGCTTTATTTACCAGTGAATTTCAGTGTTTATACATACAGTATCACAAGACTATTTTAAGAGAGGATGTGGATGTTACATGTGAATAGATTATAAAAGACATTCCATAATTTCAGGCAGCAAATTATACTCAAAGGGTTTCAAATTGCCCTCCAACTGAACACTAAATTACATCCAGCTTACTCCTTTCAAACTTCAAAATACCAAACCAGGGTGATCCAGCAGTGGACTCTGGGCATACAGTGTTCCCATTACCTGTAATAGCAAAAATAGAAATTAATATCAAACCATTATAGAGACGTGTGGATTCAACTTCATGGTTGGAGGCTGCAAAATATCCCAAACTACAGCCCCTCAAATTAAAGTTTTATTAAAAGCCAAACGAACATTCATGAGGGTAAGGTTTATTGCAGAAATGTTGTAATACACTGCATTCAGTTGACCTGCATGGACCTAACAAACTGACAGATGGAAGGTGCACATTACTACTGTACACGCTGCTATCTACCAAAAAGACAGATACTGACCTCATCAAGATGCGTCCAGTCCAGGTTCTTAAATCCTAAAAAGAATAACAGGTTACAGGTTAGTCTCAACTTGAACTACAATAAACATCCTCACTAGTGTCTGTATTGTCAAACCCATCAGTGCAGTGAAAGAATAATCATGAGAATCAGCTGAAACACGGACTCACATGCAACTCATCATTAAGGTTTGACTGTATAATGCAGAACTAAAGCTTTAAAGTGGATTTATTATGAACAGAAATGTGGCATCTTTCAAAAGGTGTTTCTGCTCGGAGATGCAGATGATGGGGGTGGAGGGAAGCACATGAATACCCCTGGAGAAGGTGTAAATAATGCCTGAAAATATTACCACATACATTAAACTCAGTTGCCAGTTTATTAGGTACGCCTAGCTGAAACCAAGACAGTCCAATACAACAGTTACTGTTTGTTTAAACTGTTTTAGAAACGTGTTGATTCAACTTCAAGGTTGGAGGCTGCAGATAATGGTGCTGTTGAATTTTGCTGCAACTACCTCTTATTCATTATTATGTTATATTATTATATCAATGAAGATGAGACGGGGCTGCACAGTGGTGCAGTGGTTAGCACTGGTGCCTCACAGCTAGAGGGTTGCAGGTTCGAATCCGGCTTGGGGCCCTTCTGTGTGGAGTTTGCATGTTCTCCCCGTGTTAGCGTGGGTTTTCTCCGGGTACTCCGGTTTCCTCCCACAGTCCAAAGACATGCAAGTTAGGTTAATTGTTGACTCTAAATTGCCCGTAGGTGTGAATGTGAGCGTGAATGGTTGTCTGTCTCTATGTGTCAGCCCTGCGATGGACTGGCGACCTGTCCAGGGTGTACCCCGCCTTCGCCCAATGTCGGCTGGGATCGGCTCCAGCCCCCCCGCGACCCCTAACGGGATAAGCGGTTGCAGATGAGAGAGAGAGATGAAGATGAGACTAAATATCATAAACTACAGACCCACAAAAATCAATGTTTTACTGCAGTGCTGTAGTAATAGAATGCATTAATTTGACCTACATGCAGGACTGCAGTACTCGAGTCAAGTTATTTTGAAGTCTTGCACTTATCTTGGACTCGTGCTGTGTTGGAGTCGGCTATAGAGAACTGGTCAAGTCGTTCCTGTGCT
Organism: Sebastiscus albofasciatus; assembly: GCA_916701655.1. Classification (NCBI taxonomy): domain Eukaryota; kingdom Metazoa; phylum Chordata; class Actinopteri; order Perciformes; family Sebastidae; genus Sebastiscus; species Sebastiscus albofasciatus. The sequence goes on along the minus strand of CAKAOI010004039.1, from coordinate 2,247 downwards.
GCTGATTTGGGATCAGTTGTACAGCATGTTGTCCGATTCTTACAGTGTTTCCCATATGCATGTGTGGAATCAACAGTAGCGCGACTGCTAAAAATGTCACTGAATGCAATTTGGGCCGCCACGGCAAAAAAAATAAAAGGGACTCTAGTTCTACAAGTGTGAGAAATGCAAGGAGAGGAAGAGGGAGTGAGACGGTGCCTGGACGAGAGATGTGACCAGATGATCGGTTTATAAAACTGCAGCACAGTGAGGATACAGCTGTTTCATACACCAGACGTACTTTACATAACACGGACCTGCCGGCGCACAGTCAACCCGCCCTGGACCAGTTCATGCGAGTCAGCTGTCACCGTTAGTAGAGACTTCAGTCTGCAGGGGAGTCACTTCACTGACAGTAACATAAGGCGTCATGATCAAAGTTTTTGTATCACGTCTACACTTCTGTCCGCAGCGTCTCTCTCTCTCTCTCTCTCTAGATCATTTCTGCCCATCCTGACTCAAATCACTATTTTAGCATTGGGAAGACACTATTGCCTATTATGGTCTTGAACAGGACTCAATTTGCTCTGGTCTCGATTAAGTAGGACTAGACTACAGCACTGCCTACATGGACCTAATAAACTGACAACAGAGTGTACAATCATGTGTAGTAATAATGTACATTTTCTATCTACCAACCAAAAAGACAGATACTGACCTCATCAAGATGCATCCAGTCCAGGCTCTTAAATCCTAAAACGAATAACAGGTTACAGGTTAGTCTCAACTTATAATACAATAAACATCCTCACTAGTATCTGTATTGTCAAACCCATCAGTGCAGTGAAAGAATAATCATGAGAATCAGCTGAAACACGGACTCACATGCAAATCATCATTAAGGTTTGACTGTATAATGCAGAACTAAAGCTTTAAGTGGATTTATTATATACAGAACTGTGGCAGCATTAAAAAGGTGGTTCTGCTCAGAGATGCAAATGGGGGGAAAAAAAAAAAAGCACAGGAATACCCCTGCAGAGGGTGTAAATAATGCCTGAAAATATTACAACATACATTACACTCAGTTGCCAGGTTATATTAGACATGTCACAGGTAATGTTGTAATGTTTAATTTTATGCTCAAACTGTTGATTTAACTTGAGCATTTAAGAGGATGTGGTTTGTGGTGCTCTGTAACTGTATTGCAAGAGATGTTTCCGTTATTAAACTGGCAACAGAGTACACAGATCCTTCTAAAACAGGATTATTGGAGGCTCTTTAAGAAATAAAGATATAAATAAATTAAGAAAATGTACCACTATTGCACAATTCATGCAAAACTGCAACACAAAGTGGCATAAAAGTGAAATGCAAACATTAAAAACACACTTGGGAGTTTGTCATTAAGTAGTTTTAATACAAAAACAGTATTAATTTCAGCTATAATTTGTGGACCAACAGCCCACCTCGGCTCATTAGGAGACCATGCGGTCGGTTTGGCGCTACTGAAGCCACAATGTGCTAACAATGACAAGTCTGTGCGGAAATACCCGCAACAAACAACCACTGATACATAAACACATCAGCTGCGACATAAACAAACTAATGTGATAGTAAATGTGATCACATACCGTCAGTGAAACCTCATAATAACATGGTGTTGGGTTTGTCTCTCTCCCGCAGCGTGTCCGACCTCCATCACCGCAACCAGGAAGAGAAGAGAGGCTGTTAATGAAGCTCAGGCTGCATTTATCTCTTTATCAACACCACGTGTTGGCTGTGGTCAGGATGCACACAGACCACTTCCGGGTCTGGCGCAGTGCCTTAATAAAGAGCCAATATTAGGAAAACACATGTTAACATAAATTATAAACAACATGCTCTCTTGAATGCATGTATAATGCATATTATTTTTATATAAAAAAAAATGTATCAACAAACATGATTCATCCAGCAACCACAGGTGCATCGTTTTACTGCAGTATCCTAAACTAATAAAAGTGAAATAAAATACAGTATATAACATAAAACTGATACTTAACAATAATGGTAACAAACATATATTTAGCAAATAAAAAATAAAGCAAAAAAAAATAATTATATGAGTGTTCAGGACTCACTAAAGAAATAAAAGCTAATATTAGCTTTGTTGTACCCTTTATTCCCATTTTTGTTTATTTTTGTTCTTCCTCCTCCAACCTGCGTTTTGTTTGGTCTTTGATTTTATAGTTTCTATATATATATATTGGTTGGAGGTTGGAGGAGGAA
>CAKAOI010004038.1:12988-37269 GCA_916701655.1 Sebastiscus albofasciatus | reverse complement strand
CCAAGAGTGCTGGTAGTTATCTCCTCCTATTGTTCCTGATTCCTACCTCAGCGTCATCAGCACTTGGCGGATCCATTTCAGCCTGCCCTCCCTTCTCCTCAGGTTTCTTTATTAAACGTCTCAGCTATCCTCTCCACTGCGGCCGCATTACAGAAACTTCCTATCTTAAGTCTTAAGTTACGATAGGAAGAGTCTATGATAGGATTTTTCCTCAGTATGTAAATGTAAATCTAATTGTTATTGTCACACATTGTACACAGCACTGCACAGCACATAGTGAAATTTAGCTACTACATTTAACCCATCCTAGTAGATTAGGAGCAGTGGGCAGCTACTATACAGCGCCAAGGGAGCAGCATTTGCTTCTTGGAATTACAGAAGCAAATCTAGTGGTTGAATGTTATCAATAGCACCTTTAACGGTCATCGTAAAGTTAGAAGAGTTTATTTAAAATTTAGGGAAGTTAGGATGCTTGTGTAATACACTTTGACTCAGGAACTGTTTATCTATAAAGGATTCTTCCTAAATCAGATGCTCACCCTTTACCCATTACCAGGGTTACCAAACAGTTAAAGATAGGATCTTAGGATATTCTGGCCCCAGGTGCTTGTTGTTACACAAGCATGAGTTTGCGCCATTGCCTATTAGTGTGAAAAAATGTGATTTCTGATATAAAGTGAACAAGATTGAATCCTCTCTTTGAGGTCCAGCGGGTTGTTCTGTGACAGGAACACAACTTCTGATTAGAGAAGGTATTCTCAAGGGTTTGGTAACTCCTTTTGAAAGGAATGATACCAGTCAGTTTCACCATCTCTGCATGAAAAGCCTGTGAGAGTAACAGAAGGCTTTGTAAAGAGCAGCAGATGTAGCTGTGGATATATCCGTGTGTTTCAGTGAAAGACAAGAAATCCGGAGAAAAGAGCGAGGCTTAGGCTGAGATGAACCCCGGCTTTTCTCCGGGTTGCCAGGTCCAAAAATAGAGAAGCTTATAGAGCGACTGTGACACATTCTTTATACACAGAGATGAGCAGATACCAGAGACACACATTAAAACACATGTTCAGACACCTGCTGAGAAACAGGCAGCGTCTTGGCTTCGCTCTGTGATCGGTTCCAGCAGGAGTCTTCCTGATCCAGCTGCCGGTGGCTGAATATATCAAGCTAACAATTAGGAGGTGTGTAGAAGTAGTTTAATATGTGACAGGTATGTCTCTTAAAAAAGTTAAAATGTGAGTGAAACAGCTCAGCACTAGGGCTGGCCAATATATCAATTATATATCGATATTGTGAGACTAGATATCGGCTTAGATTTTGGATATTGTAATATCGTAATATGGCATAAGTGTTGTCTTTTCCTGGTTTTACAGGCTGCAATACAGTAACGTGATGTAATTTTCTGCACTTACCACACTGTTCTAGCTGTTCTATTATTTGTCTTTAACCACTTCAGTCATTATATCCACATTACTGATGATTATTTATCAAAAATGGCATCGTGCAAATCGACTATTTTGTGAAAGCGTCAATAGTCAACCCTACAATATCGTCGTACTATCGATATCGAGGTATGATATTTGATTTTTTCCATATCGCCCAGTCCTACTCAGCACTATAGCGCATCACACATCAACAGGTGGCTGCTGGGAATGTGTGTGAAACCGGGAGGAAGACGGGTAAGCATCTTGAAACCGTGAAGGCCATTATAATACATTATAGAAATAATCTGCACAACATACTGGACAGTCAGTCTGGATGGATGGATGCTGAAATGTGGCCAGAAATAGAGTTTCCTGACACATATATGTATATACTGTACATTTGCACCTCTACACTGGGGAAGCAGACGTGTGGACTGGAGTCACAAATTTGATGACTTTAGACTTGACTTTTACACCAGTGACTTTTGACTTGAACATACTTGATACCTTCTCCCAAACTCGAGGATTAAAAAGTATGTTATTTAAAAAGTGTCAACAGACCCTCTGTTGTTACGTACCTCATGTGGTTGCAGCCCCATGTCATTGAGAGCACTCTGGAAGAAGGTTGGGGATGGCTTTCCAACTACTTCGGCCTTTAAATCGCAGGCATACTGGAGGGAACAAGAAGATAACAATAATTATTTATTGTTCACATGTTCTTAATAAATATATCAATGCAAACAATGCACCTACTGTACCTCTAGAGCCTTCATGTACACCCCGACATCTAGCTTCAAACCGTCTGTCTCCTTGTAGTACCTCCTATGAAGAGAGCAAAACATCACACATATTTAGTTCTGTGAAGACATTGTGTATTACACGTTGTGCTTACTACTTGGATTAAACAATATAATGACTGACTACTGTCCTCTTACCCTTGGCCCAGAGAGAACAGCACTGGCTTCTCCAGGCCTATGAGGACCCTGAATGCATCGTTCAGGTTCTGGTAGGTAAAATGTTCAGCTGCGTCTCCGATCACCACACAGTTTGGGTCGGTCTGGTCAACACTGTCAAACTCGGGCAGAAGTCCTGCAGAAGAGTAAACATGAGTCCTTTTCAGAGTTGGGTCATTTAAAAGAATAAGTCTGGTGTTATTCTAGATTTTTCATAATGTCAACATGAGAAGACCAAAACCAACTGGTCTGTATAGCCAAAATCTGATGTAGTTTATTCCTCAAAAACTAAAAAAAAGAAAAGTAAATGAAAAATGAAATTTAAAAGGGACTGTTTGTAAGAATCAGAAATGCTTGTTAACAGCAACACCTGTGGCCGTTAAGTCAACGAAAGTCAGCGTCTTGTTGATCGCGCTTGTGCTCGCTCTACATAGACATGAACGAGCATCGCTCAAAACAGTGAGGCGACACACGTCACCAAAACCACAATATCACTCTATATTTCAGCTACTTGGTAGTAATGTTAGCTGACCAGACGAAGGTCTCTCCATGAATCAATGCTGATCCTAGTGTCGGCTTTTCCTGCTTCAGCCTCCCGACTGCAGCCGGAGGGAACAGGGGAGACACCGGAGTTTTGGTCGGAGACGATAACGTTACTCGGTGCGGAGCCCCATCACTTCACAAGACACGGAAAACCTCTGTTGGTCTGGAGGAGCTGCAGCATTTATTTCTGCACAAACGTCCACTGTAGATTCACTAGATATTCTCAGAGCTACTAACTCTCCTGCAGTGTGTAGTGTGCGCGCATAAACGTGAGAGTGGAGCAAAATAGCGAGAACGAGCGCGGCATGTGAGTGAAGGCAAGCAGGCAGGCAGAGGAGCAGAGTACAGCAGAGACTCCGGCCCTGGAGACCAAAGCTACGGTCTCCCCTGCGTCCTCCGACCGCGGCCAACACTGTTTTGCAAGACGGGCTTCACTAGATAGAACTTTGGTGCTTCCGTGTAGTTTGTGTTGGAGCCACACACGAGCGTGCATGGGACACCGACCCGGATTGATTTATACGTGTAAGAAGTTACAAACAGTCCCTTTAATACACTGAATCACTTTATTCAAATTGAGGAATTTTGTTTGAGGATTTTTTTAGGGTAAAAATAAGGGGGCTTCAAGGAAAATAGGTTAGGAACCACTGATGTATAGGGTCAGAGATGCTGAAGAAAACCAAAAGTTACTGTCAAAATTCAGTAAGTGTTGACTATTTAAGGCATTACCATCATACACCAGCAGGTGGGGCCGTAAACCTCTCTCCTTGAGGACAGCTACTGCTGCAGGAGCAGGAGAGAAGACCTCAGACACTGAGATGTCAAAGCCTAGTCTCTGCAGCTTGGCTACAAACTTCTCTCTGGTGGCCTGGGTCTCATTGGTGCAGAAGCGCAGCTGCAGGTCAGACGCCTTGAGCCTTTCATAAAGAAAGGTCAGGAGGTCAGATTGAAGGTGGGAGCACACAGTTTGAGGCAGTGACACTGGAGAGAGAGACAGCTTAAATATGCAGCAGCACTGGTTTAATCACACATGCACACACAGTTGGAGTCTTGCAAGAAAGTACACAAGTTAGCAGAGTGTGCATGCACTTTGCTCCAATAGGCATGCAAATATTTAACAATAACAAGTTATATATTCACTCACTTTTTCACAGCTTCAACAGAGCCAGGAATGGCAACCCCGCCGCCCTCCCCGCTGTCATACAAAACGCCACACAAGTCCAATACGACGCCTTTCAAACTCCTCGCACAGCCTGGCCAGCCAGTGTCAGCCATGACGAGATGGTAGCCTCTACTGCGCATGTGCGTAAAGCGTACTGCGATAGGCTGCCTGTCAGTCCGTTAGAGCAGTTCATGTTCAATGTTCAAATTCTTTACATTTATAACAATAAAAATGTAAAGCTAAAAATGAAATACAAAAATGAAATAAAATGTTCTAATTCTTTAAGTTTATAACAAGAAAAATGTAATGCTAAAAATACAATACAAAAATTAAATAAAATGTTTAAATTCTTTAAGTTTATAACAAGAGAAAAGTGGAGTTTCAAGCTAAAAATTAATTACAAAATTAAATAAAATGTTCAACTTTTTAAATTTAGTTGACAAGAAAAATGTATTTACCAGCTAAAAATTGAATACAAAAATTAAATAAAATGTTCAAATTCTATACGTTTATAACAATAAAAATTTAAAGTTACAAGCTAAAAATGAAATACAAAAAATAAATTAAATGTTCAAATTCTTTAAGTTTATAACAAGAAAAATGTAAAATTACAAGCTAAAAATGAAATAAAATGTTCAACTTCTTTTATTTATCATTGTTGTAGGTCTATGGTACGACGTTACGATGGAGTATTAGGGCCACATTGAGGAAAAAAAAAAAATATATCTGAGATTTAGAAAATAAATTCATAATATTACGAGAATAAAGTCATAGGTTTACGAGAAAAAAAACATAGTATCATGAGAATAAAGTCATAATATTATAAAGTAGTAATTTGACGGATTATTTAATTTTTTTCTCGTAAAGTTATGACTTTATTCTCGTAATATTATGACTTTTTTTCTCGTAAAGTTATGACTTTATTCTCATATTACGACTTTTTTCTCGTAAAATGAAGACTTTTTCTCGTAATATTCCGACTTTTTTCTCGTTAAATTATGACTTTATTCTCATAATATTACGACTTTTTTCTCATAAAGTTATGACTTTATTCTCATAATATTACAACTTTTTTGGCCCTAATACTCCACTTTTTTTTTTTTTTTTTTGACTAAAATGGCTCTTTTGATAGTAAAGGTTGTAATTTAGTCGTTTTAATTCATGTTACCTAAAGCTAATAGTGTTTTTATAAGGGATGATGTATTGATGTAACCATCGGAGGAAGTTGCAACATAGAGGCGGTGCCTCTCTACCGGTCTGTGGATCTGCCCCCAGAGCCACACGACACACACAGACAGATACATAATAAGCCGCACCGGAACCTTCCGCTTCAGCAGTCGGAGACAAGGAGAAGCATCACTCGCCATAAAAGAGGGTCGTTTTATCTTCACTTCACTTCTTTCTGGTAGAGTTTCACCTCCATTCAAGTCTCCTGTTCGTTAACAGCAGTTTGATGATGATGTAGTGATGGCTTCAAGAAACTGACCTGCTAATGTTAGCCAGCTAGCTAGATAGCTGTAGCTGGCTTATAGGAAAAGCGAAGCACCTGTGTGTGGTTAGCATTCATCTTACATGCGTTTATACTCTTTGGACGAGAAGACATATTTATTATAGGTCGACTTATTTTGTGTGGAAAGTGTCTTATTTTATTTTTTTAAAGTTAAAAAAGTCCATGATACTATATTATAACATAGTATATATTATAATATATTAAACACTATCATTTAATAGGTATTATATGGTGGTTTATATATATTTAGCTCTTGACTGTGGTGTTGGTGGGTGTGTCGTGGAGGCAGCTCCCCAGCAACCTATCATCTCTCAAGAGCAGCTTTTATGGTGACTGGCACTGGTCCACTGTCCTCTGTGGCCCTGTCCAGGTGCTGCATGTTTGCTGTGTGTGTGTGTTTATTCACTGTTCAAGGTTATTGATTATCCAGAGCTGACTGATTTACAGTTATCTTCACCTTTTTCCATTCGGGAAGCCTTTTTCAACACTTTTCATTGGAGATGCTGATACCGATACCTGGGCTTTGGGTATCGGCCGATACCGAGTACCGATCCGATACCAGTGTTAAATAAATAAGCTATATGCCTCACTGTGTGGAAGTGACTGGGATCATGTGTTGACCTAAACATTGCTTTCCTAACTTTGTAAAACATTTGCTGAATTGCCTCTTTCGGATCGCGATTAAATATTTTAATCGATTGACAGCCCTAAAAATAATAAAATCGTACACCAGCAACTTTGTAAAAAAAACAAACACCAAAATTAACTGGAATTACAGTTCAAGTGTGAACCTTTTAAATGCAATTGGTCAAAACTTAAACAGGAATTAAAATTCCAGTGTATATACTATATAAACATAGAATTAAACAGAATAGATCGACCCCATTGTCACCAATACCCAGCTATTTGAGTCAGTATCAGCCTGATATCCAATCCGGTATCGGTGCATCCCTACTTTTCGTGTAATTTTCGCAAATGATGTCATGGAATTTTTGTAAACTAAGACTCCTCAGGTTGCCTAATGCTGATAATCCTGCAGCAGTTGAGCAACATTGGTCGCATTGCAACATTAGGTTGGCTTGATAATTGATCCTATCTAATCCTCAAGACAATTTTCCCATCTTAACCTGAATGCCAAAAGCACTATTAAAAGTTGGTGTGAGTCATCTCAAAAGCATCCACCACCTCAGTCATAAAGAAGCAGCAATGCATTCTTTAAACGGTCAGCAGCAAGAAGAAAAGTAGTACATGCTATTGCACTAGATGACGGTAAAATTTAAAATAGAAAAGCCTGGAGCATCACAGTTGAGTTGCCATGCTGCTGTGGGATTAGTTTTTGTTATGTTTAACCCACAGCCATCAAAAGCATGTTCCTCTATTGTGTTGAGAGTGAAAGAGAAGTGTTGCTCAGCAGACCTGTAAAGCCACATAGCAGTGTGTTATCCTATTAGGCTCTACTTTTGTAGCTACAGTGCTTTTTTTTTTTTAGGGGCATTTATTTATTTTATGCTGTTGTATGCAGGGTTATTATAGTAAACTAAAATGAAAATAAGCAGGGAATAATATTTTTAGTAAACTGAAACTAAATAAAAACGGTATCCTTTAAGAAAAACTAAACTGAAACTTTAAATATCTAATAAAAATAAAATAAAAATGACCGTAAATTCATTTAGCTTTAATACATTACCAAAAAAAAAAAAAAGGAGACAGCATGAATTTCTGTCAACTCTCGTGACTTTGAACGGACTTGATATTCCAGGCAATAACACCATACAGCATGAAGATTAAACATTATATGTTTGTATTATATATCAATATATTTTGTAAGTATATGTAGCTACATACTTCTGAGGCATTATAGCTGGCACTAACAAAAACAAACTACTGTAAAACTAAAACTAAATATATAAAAAATAGAAATAAACCTTTCTGGAAACTAAAAATGAAATCAAAACTAATTGAAAATTCAAAACTACTCGGAGTAAGAGCGTCACTACCAACGATAGGAACGGGTCAGGATTAACACAATTATTCAAAAGGCTGGTTCTATAATTGTTAATTAATGTAATATTGTTATTAAAGTTTCACAGCTGCTTCCAGTAAAACCTACAAATGCCAACTTCTGTTTCAACCTTTTATTGGAAGTGTGTTTAGCTCACTGCGTGGCTGTGTACCTACAAGGGCTGCATCTAATGGTTTATTTCATTAAACTGCAGATTACTCTCTTGATTAGTCGTTTTGTCTATAAAATGTAAGAAAATACTGAAAGCTGCATGTCATAATTTCCCACAGAGATTTATTTAAATTGCTCATTTTTGTTCAACCAACAGCCCAAAACTCAATTTGACTAACAAAAATAATCTTTAATTGTAGCCCTAAAGTACTGTATAATTAACTCAACTGTAAAAGCTTATATTTATATTATGGTCTTTGTTATGTTCTCTGAATTTAGAAGTTATTATTAACCACTTGGGACAGTTTTGTAAAATATTCCTTGCTACTATTTGCAACAAAGGAACCCTATTTGTTATCAGAAAATCGGCACGATCCAAACTGTATTGTGTTTTTTTGTAGACGTAGCAGCCTGCAACCATGAAGGGAATGATCCTCCAGCTCAGCCGCAACCTGAGCCGCGCTGCCCCGGCCCTTAGTCGCGGCGTCCACTCTGGCACGCGCCCCGCCTCCACTGCCGCCTCCAAAATGAAGTCAGACCGTCACCTCACCTCGGAGGAAATCTACGCCCGTGAGGACAAGTATGGAGCGCACAACTACCACCCCTTGCCTGTGGCCTTAGATAGGGGGGAGGGTGAGTCACATGTCATATGACTACTAAAAATAATAGTCTCATTAACGTACGGTCACGTGATTACACTGCACTGTTTGGCCTGTAATCTCTGGTGATTTTTTTTTTTCCAACATGTTCACTCATGAATCATCACAGACGCTTCCTAACAACTTTGTTTTCTTCTTCGCTCCAGGCATCTATGTGTGGGATGTGGAGGGCAACCGCTATTATGACTTCCTGAGTGCTTACAGCGCAGTAAACCAGGGCCACTGCCACCCAAAGATCATCGCGGCGCTCAACGCCCAGGCCTCCAAACTCGCCCTGACCTCCAGAGCGTTCTACAACAACGTGCTGGGAGCCTACGAGGAGTACATCACACGCATGTTTGGTTATGACAAAGTCTTACCCATGAATACAGGTACTGTAAGGAAAAACACCCAACACTCATTATATGGATCATCTTCACAAGTTATTATATGTGTTGACATTTCTTTCTTTTGTTATGTATTAGGTGTTGAAGGTTGTGAGACAGCCTGTAAGCTTGCCCGTAAGTGGGCTTACAATGTGAAGAAGGTTCCCAAGAACCAGGCCAAAATCATTTTTGCAGGTAAGTCATCATCTGATGTCGCAAAAGACTTTGGCTACGTTCCAAATCACATACTTTTAGTACATACTGCAGCTGCCTTTACAAAGTGCGGTATGCAGTATGCATACAATTGGGACATACTACTTTGACCCTCTTGCTCATATATCCGCTGCACAGAGGGTTGTGCCGCGGTAGCTCACCTGGTAGAGCGGTAGAGCCCCATATATTAAGGCTGAGTCCTAACCGCAACAACGCAGGGTTTGAATCTGACCTGTGGCCCTTTGCTGCATGTCATCCCCCCTCTCTCTCTCTCCCCCTTTTATAACTATCTCTCTCACTATCCATAAAAGCATAAATAATATTTTCTTTTTGGATCATTCTGCCAGGGAGCTCAAGCTGTCAAAACAAGTAATTAAAATTTACTGATGGAGATATTTTCTGTTTGCACAGGCAATTATCAAAGTTAGCCCGAGGGCATCATGTACTTAACTCATGACCAACATTTCAGAATTTGTTTTCAGATGTTAGTAGGGCTGTGGCGGGGAAGGAATTTCCCCTGCGGTGATAATAAGTGGCTCAACAGCTTGATATACTGTAGTATTATTATTATTATTATTATTATTTTTTTTGCAAATTATTTAATTTATCCCGATTTCAACATTATATAGATGTTATTGCTTTTCTAAATGACAAAGATGACAGTTTTACAACTAGTGAAATACTTGTTTTGTTAAATGCTGAACACAGAAGGGCAATGAGGCGTTTTTTTTTCAGCTGTGACGCTTTGGTTGCGTCTGGTTGCTATGATACGGAATATCCGCAGAAGTAAAAATGTTGGCACAAGGTAGAGTACTTGCTCTGGATGAAGAGAAGGCTGAAGCACGTATAGGGAGAGAGGATGGACACGCCTGTTTATGTGTATTCATTTCTCCACTGTTGTTGTTCAGCACAGGTAGCCTACATGTACGATGCAACAGTTGGTCTTTGTATTTGTCCCGCCCCTCCTTGATTGTGATTGGACAGCTGGATAAAAAAGAGACATTGATGAGTGCAGCATTTTACCCAAAGTTGAACATTTTTCAACGCTAGAGGACCAGAAAAAAAACACCAAACGTGCAGTTTCAGCGAAGAATAGACGCTCAGCGCCTCGTCACACTGCTGGCGTTTTAGCAAAGTGTAAAAATGCGGCACTCCCATTGCAAAGAATTTAAAAAAAAAAGGAAAATATGTGAACATAGCGGTTGTGCCCTGCGGTTGGCTTGTCAGTAATGCAATATTGCCGATATTGCGACAGCTCTAGATGTTAGACAACTCAAAAATAAAAATCTACTACAATGATTCTTTACCCTTTGGATAATACTACAATATAGTCTAAGATTACCAAACCTAGCATTAGTCCAATCCTCTAGACAGATAAAGGATAAGGTGACCACAGGTTCCAAATTTCCTACATTTTGTAAACTGAGAACAATATGATAAATATGCCATCTCATTCACTCTTGTTGATCAGATGGAAACTTCTGGGGCCGCACCATGGCAGCCATCTCCAGCTCGACCGACCCCAGCAGTTATGAAGGTTTCGGCCCCTTCATGCCGGGCTTTGAGCTCATCCCATACAACGACATCCCTGCACTGGAGGTACACGTTTTCATTCTATCTTCAAGACATACAGCACAGTATCATGTGTTTTTTTTTAATTTTGTTTGTCGATGAGAGGCAGTTCAATGGACTGACCTAGTGTCAGTTAAAGCGTCGTTACCTTTGGTCCAGCACAGCTGTCAAAATGCCCAAATAATAGGAGGAAGTCCATGTTTCAGTCACTGCACATCAGACTTTGGGCTCTTTTCTGTAACAACATTACTAACTAACTTGCATGCACTAAAGGCACGAGTTTAGATCTCATATTGTGTTTCTAGAGAAACACTGACGTTAGAGGAAGCAAAAGCTTCATCATACTTACCGTCAGTGTGTGGGAGTGTCTGACATGCAGGATCTTGAAGTATGCAGCCAAATCGCATTGCACACACTTTTCTTTTTTCCGGGCAAGATTAACCTGGAAGACAAAAAAAAAAACATGTCAATGGAGGCTACTGCTTTAGATTTTTTTTCCACTGACTGCATATGTTTGCACTTTATTCAGCCTTGTAACTGAAGATGGATGTTATTTTGACAACATTATCATTTTCTTAAAAGAGAGAAGTACTCAACCGATATAACATTTCCCTGCTATAACATTGTCTGAATCACAATGGACAGTTTAAAGAGGACCTATTATGCTTTTGTGCTTTTTCCCTTTCCTTTAGTGCGTTATATCGTTTTTTGTGCATGTAAAAGGTCTGCAAAGTTACAAAGCCCAAAGTTCACTCCAAAGGGAGTTCCTCTCTCACTCACAGAAACACTGCTCCTGAAACGCCTTGCTTGAAGTCCTGTCTTTTCTTCCGTGACGTGGTGATGTCACCAAGTAACACACTTCGCCTAGCAGCTAGTTTGGCATGCCCGCAAACAAAGTTTTAGAGCGGAGCTAAAGCGAAGTCTGAAATGTTAGGTTATGTTGACCAATCGGAGCAGACTGGGCTTTTCGGTAATGTAAAAATATTCTAGTAGAAACCCAAAATACAAGTATGCACTTGAAAATAAGCATAATAGGTCCTCTTTAAATACATTTTTTAAAAAAAGGATCAGATAGATGCAGCAGAACAAGAAAGATTATTTTTTTTTATTCCATGCATTATTTTTTGTTGTCAACCTGGGGCCTACATTACACACAATGCGACACGTCTTGCAACAGTGATTTGGGTGTGTTATTCTCATAGCGGCTAATGTAGCCTCGAGCCTCAAGCAGAGCTGAGGAGTGGACTACAGAGGTCTCACCTCTTTCTAACTCCGTGGCCCCAGATTTTCTTTTTTCCATTTTCAAACTTGTAGTCTTCAGCCTCAAGCGACGTCACTTGAGGCAGTTTATTGGACTTTGCTCAGCTCCTTCTGGAGTCACAACAGGTTTTATACAGTAAAACTTTAACATATTAAGTAGCGTTCCACCTGATCTGTAACAGACTTTGATGTGTAAAATTGTTGGTCCACTTTTTAAGTTAAAAAACCGTGTATTTTATAAGATTCTCCAAAACTAGCTGACTTGACACCCTCGTTGTCTATGTAAACATAAGGACTGAATTACTGACTGCAGTTGCATGTGTCTACTGATAATGTTATGTTGGCAACTGCTGTTTTTCTTTGTAAACATAAGCACCTATTGTCAATGATTGACTAAAGTAGCATGTATTTATTGACCAGGTTATCTTGGACACGGATAAAAATGTCTGACGAGTCTTTTTTTTTTTTTTTTTTTTTTCCAGAAAGCTCTCCAAGACTCAAATGTTGCTGCTTTCATGGTGGAGCCCATCCAGGGGGAGGCTGGGGTGGTGGTGCCAGACCAGGGCTACCTCACCAAAGTCCGAGAACTTTGCACCAAACACAACGTGAGTCTCGATGCACAAGCAGGAATGACGCTTACTGTAGCTTTGAGTGTTTAGTATAATTTGGCCATCTTCAAACTGAACTAGTTGGTAATGAAAACACAATAATATATTTGCCATCATTTCCTCTAAACGACTGCTTCAAAGATTTTGCCTGAAGCTTGTTTGTTCCATAGTGTTTGTTACGGGTGTAAGGACTGAAGGCGTGGTTCAGGTGTAGTACTGACGGCTGAGCACAACACAATTTAAATCGTGCTCTTGGTATGTGGACGGACAGCACATAAATCTAGAGACAACATGTTTGTAGTTGCCTTTTCATGCTGGTTGTACTAAGTACATGTTGTATTTCCAATATGCACGGCTCTGTTTGGCCTTAATAGTGCATAGTATAATGTTTCTAGGCAGTGCAAAAGACTTTAAACGCACAGCAGCAGCTGAGTGTCTCCTCCTGACCGCCAAATTAATTGAGGGCAAACTGCAGTCTGAGCTTCATTTTTAGTCATTTAGATGTTTTCTTATCGGGTACAAAAGAGTGGAAATTCATTCCAGATGACCTATTCTTCACAAGGAGGGACGGGGCTTTGGTCAAGTGGAGAGCAGCGATGTTAAATTGTGCCACAGTTTGTCAGACAGGTTTATTCTGTTCAGCTAATTTATGATAATCACTCCAGTCCTCCGTGCCAACACCCACAGACCGAACGTTTTTACATTCTTATTTCCCTGTTGATCATGAGAGTTCAGTTTACACAGAATAAACACACTTTAAGTAGTTTGTACAGCATTACACATTCAGGGATTGTACACTTAAATTAGCTTAAAGAGATCATGTAACTACATTAGTTATATTGAATGTTCAATGTCTGAATCCACAAAGAAACCCAGGGCTGTGTGTTCCTACTGTAAATCCTCCGTGTTTCGTCAAGGTGTTGTGGATTGCTGACGAGGTGCAGACCGGCTTGGCGAGAACCGGCCGGCGCCTGGCCGTGGACCACGAGGAAGTCCGTCCTGATATCGTGGTTCTGGGCAAAGCTCTTTCTGGAGGAGTTTACCCTGTAAGCATTTTTTTTGTTGTTGTCCAGTCACAACAAGAAGAGATGGATTTTTTTTGGAGTCCAGTTAGGTTGGACAGGAGTCTAATCTGTGTTTGTGCGCCTCAGGTATCTGCTGTGCTGTGCGACGACGAGATAATGCTGACCATCAAGCCTGGAGAGCACGGGTCCACGTATGGCGGTAACCCCGTGGCCTGTCAGGTCGCGATCGCTTCACTTAAGGTCAGCGTTAACAGGCACTTTACTGTCTACCCTTCAACAAATCATTACTACTTGTTTTTGCCTTTGTTTTGATTGATTAAATGGAAAAATATGCATGTAACTGTTGTTGTTTGCAGGTGCTGGAGGAGGAGAAGCTGGCAGAGAACGCTCAAAGGATGGGAGAGCTGCTGCGGAGCGAGCTGACAAAGCTGCCCAAAGACATCGTGACAACAGTCAGAGGGAAAGGCCTCCTCAACGCAGTCGTCATCAAAGAGACCAAAGGTACAGTACTGAACTATTTCTAAAACGGCAGCCCTGTTGGTGATCACTATGTGGTAACTTAAGAAATTCCAGCTAATAAGCTTTAGTTTAGTCTTTGTGCTATTCATCTTTAGGACGAACTGGTTCAAATTAACTAATTAAATGTGTTAAACGTGTTGAAAAATGGCAGCTTCGCACTCTTCTACACAAGATTCTTTGTAAAACATATGAAGAGTCCTTTAATTTGACCCTATATTAAAACAATCCCCACAGACTACAACGCCTGGAAGGTGTGCTTACGCCTCCGCGACAACGGACTGCTGGCCAAGCCCACCCACGGCGACATCATCCGCCTGGCGCCTCCCCTCATCATCAAAGAGGACGAGCTGCGCGAATGCATCGACATCCTCCAGAGAACCATCCTGTCCTTCTAAAACTACAACCCACCTATTCGACAAATACACAAGACAACCTTCAAGCTGATAATCAAAAAAAAGTTAACATTTAACAGTAGTTTGTATTTGCATTTCAAAGATAGGGGTTCTTTGGAGGGTGTTACTGTAGAAATACAGTATGCAGAGAGACTGTGTGGAGCTTCTAAGAGGCTACACTCACACTTTTGTACAGAGAGACGACTGTGAAGGGAGACCATTAGACGGCAACACGGAATGACAAGTGTTTTATTTTAAATGTTCAATGGTTAATTCATTATTATATAATTTTGCGTTGGTAATGAGTGATGTAAATAATCAATGTGCTTGTCCAGGATGAAACCTTTTAATTTTTAAAGGATATGTGGTGTTAACGGTGACACATTGCAGTCTAATGTTACAAAGACCTCCTTAGAGGCAGACTGTTGTGCAGGACTTTATGCTACAAAATATACTGAGTTAAAATCTTGTCTGCAGTGCTCAAATATGACAAACATAGTTTTTAGTCTAATAAACACTTCTACAAAACTACTACGTTTGTCTGCTAACATAAACCTTGTAAATCAGTCTTGTTACATACAGTAGAGGGCCAGCTAGTCTGGGTATTTTTAAAGAGCACATGTTTAAAAAGCCTTGGAATGGATATGGGATTTTCAGATTCCAGGTTAAGTGTAATTGTTATATTTTTCCCCCACTGAAACTTTTTAATTGCCAATACAAATACGATCAGCATCATTACGTTTTTGGCATTGAACTTTCTGATGAATGTTTTATCTGTTACAAAACAATGTAAAAAGGCATTATCACCTTTTTAAATTGTTACATAATCTATTGATCTTCAAATAAATTATTGCAGTCTCATTTCCTTTCTTTTCTGTTTGTGTGGAACGATGGATTTGATAGACCCGAGGTCTGTTTCAGGATGCAGATTCAACAAGTAATCCAGTTAGATTTGCTGATTAAAACCTGGAAACCACCTTAAATCAACAACATTGACTGATGTTTTTGGATTTTATCTGGATACCTCCGCTGAGTAAAACCAGAACAGGTCTTTTTACATCTACCAATGTTCTGGATTTGAGGTGGTTTCAAGCAGCTTTGACACTGCTTTTTAAGAAACAGATTGCAGGACTTGCTTTGACGTCATTATTCACCCAACAGAGCAAAGCATACCGATAATTTCCTGCGTCACACTGTCTGCATGTGCTAAAATTAAGCATTTAATCCATTATTTTGCAAAGATTTTAGATGTAACACTAGATGGTGCTGTGCCTTTACTGAAATGAAACTTAAGGATTGGTGGGTATTCAAGCAAAGTAGCAGCGTGTACAAGCGCTTAAAGGGCAGGTGTTAAATACAAAGCTTAATATAACGGGAAGAAATGCAGTGATAAGATACTAAAGCTTCACTGCAGATACAATTCAAGACTCATCGAAGTATTCCAGCAACAACGCTGTTAAACCTACAAGCCACAACCTGGATGATCCATCTTTCAGCCTGTCACACATCCCTCTCTCAGAGCAGCGGTACACAGGGACCTCCACTGACAGATTTGACATATTTGACATGTGTCAGTCTCAGAAGACGAGCTGTTCTGAACCGGATGTTGTGGGAACAACCTCCAGCTAGCTGAATGAGACAGTCGAAGGATTTCTGCCACCCCGAGTGCTGACCTTCAAGCACCATAAATCCTGCCGCATCCACTTCTAACCACAACAATAATATGAACTGTTAAATTAATACGGCAATGCAGATCTGACGGATGGTATCAAATGAAGATTTGACGGTTGAATTGAGAGGGTCAGATACTGCAAATACAAAATAAACTTTGTATTTGCTGCTTTGCCGCTTATTAAAATCAAGAGAGTTGTTTGGAAAAAAGTTGCGCGACACATGGCGGATATTTCATTTTCAAACAGATGTACAAGAAAACATATTGCAGGCTGTTGAGGATCAATAAAATCCACTTTAATTAGTTAAATGCTTTGCACTTTTAATGACGTTCTCTTCGCCAACTCCTCTTTAAAGGCTTTCTATTGAGTGCTTCTTTTTTTATTTATTTATCCAGGGAAAGCTCAAATGAGTTACATCTCATGGTCTTCCACTGTGGTTGGAGTTCACCTGTTATCATGTGACTGAAGTTAGTTTCACATGTGAACTCAATCTGCTGAGGAAGATCGTGAGATGCAGTTGAAAGGTCCTAAAAAAGCATTCAAATACAGACATTTAGTTTTTCCCCTTCTGAACTGAAGTAGTATGGAGTTGAAAAAGTAAAAATGTACTAACGCAAATCCAAAAGTTTTGTTTGCTAATCCAAAAGTTTTGCATGCTAATTCCAAAGATTTGTTTGCAAATCTTAATATTTGGTGTGCTAATCCACAAATTTTGCTTGCTGATGAGCTGAATCTTGTGGGCGGGACCTACGCTGAAAGATGTAAAGACACAATCGGAGTGACAGTTTAGCAACATCCACTGTTGGTCGGCCTAAAGAGAGAGGGAGTTTTGAAGTCCAGGGAGAAGACTGCATGCATTTAATTAATTAATTACACAAAACTTCCATCTTAGTAATGGCAAGAATGTTCTGTTTTAACTGTTGCATGTAGATTGCTTTTGTTCAACGATCTGTGATATTGTAATGGGATAAAAAATACATATGATTTTGTCACCCTGTGGCTGCTAGCTTAGCTCAATTAGCTGGTCACTTGCTCATCATAGGTATGTAACATGCCCAGGCTGCCTGTAAGCCTGCATGACGTTGTGGACGTACTGTAGCTACTATTATTTGTGTCCAATGATCTAATGTTAGTTTATGTTATATTTGTGATGTGCTGTGCATTCACTAACAGGGGATGTTGCCAAGCTGTCACTCCAATCGAGACTGGCCAATAGAGACGTGTCTTACATCTTTCAGCGTAGGTCCCGCCCACCAGATGCAGCTCAACTGCAGGCAAAACTTTTTAGATGCGCAAACAAAACTTTGAGATTTGCAAACAAAACTTTTGGATACATAAACAAAACTTAGATTTGCAAACAAAACTCTGATTCATAAACAAAACTTTTGGATTTGCGTTACTACATTTTGAATCACAATTGTATTTTACTTGCCATAAACCATTTTTTGATTGTAGGTGTTGTTAGTTTCGCTCTTTAATCAGTCTCTTTGACTGGATAATAAAGACACAAAAGTAACTCCATACAGTAAAAGTATAAAGTAAATACTTCCCACCACCAGCTCTAACCTTCTCTAACCTTCAGGCCTCCGCCTAACGATCAGATTTTTGTGTTTCATCAGTCGCGCTGTCAAAACAGGCCTCGTAGTTCAGGGCGAAAGTGCACACAGCCTACAATCTAGGACAGGTTATTATTTCATATGAAGCGGAGCAGAGAGATGAGCGAGGCCCAGAGCTTGCTTGTGAAATATGAGTGGAATCCAGGCTGGCAGGAGAAATGAGGGTTATCACCGGGTGACGGCGAGCAATGCGCTTGTGTCCTGGGCGCGCTTTGATCCTACACTCTGCGGAGAACCTGCATCCCACTCAGCAGGCACGATAGGAAGGCATACCGTATTCCACAAATGAGCTCCAGTTTTGGCAGGGGAGTGACAGGCCACAGGCGCTGTGAGGATCTGGGAACACAGAGGTCCAGGCTCCGGCGGGGCTTCTGACAGCCTGAAGCCAAACCTGAAGATGCTCCTTTAAAGCTACTTCCCCCGCCTTGCACTCGGTGCCAACAGTCGGCCTGGTCCATTCAAGCATGTGGTGCGAAGCTGGCTTCAAAGGCTGGTGTGTGTTCCACAACAATTCCTCAGACCAAGAAGGTCAAGAGAGGCTCATCCAGACTGCACGGCTGATCTCGTTCCACTCTTTTGTTCCAACGCCACCTCTTTGTCTTTTTCTGTCTCTCCGACTGACTTTCTTTTAATTTGTTATCTCTCCCCCCCGTGTCCCCTTTCTCTTCCCGCCCCCTTTTGTCTCTCCCTCAGCCAGCCCCATTTGTATTCATCCCTTACATAATGGAGAAATCAGATTGTGGTACTTAGCAAGGATGTAATCAAAGTACTGTGCCCGAAATTTAATTCAGGTAAAGTTGCAGTTAAGTAGAGGATAAATTATAAAGCTCTGTATCCATTAAATGTGCGGAGAATAAGGTGCCAGCTTGAGAATTATGACTGATGCAGTGCTGGAAAAGGATAAGCTGTTCGTTTTTTTCCTGTACCACCACAGATAAATCAGAGGGAAAAACGTTGGGCTCGCCTGCCAGTGCTCATATTAATGGGCCTTTTGCATTAAGTTTATGACATCTGAGTGCACTGATAAAATACATGTGCATCTTAAAGGGCAAATGACACATAATCCTTAAAGAGTAATGTGCGCTGACCGTTTTTTCTCTTCCTCCACGTGCCTCTTTCAGTTCACACCAGAGGGGAGATATATATTGATCAGGCGCAGCAAGGTCCTCAGAAGGACGTGGTCGTCCCTGCAGATCGTGAGGCGCGCTGTGACTCTCAGACCAATCGTTTTAGTTGTCACACCCTCAACTGATTTATTTCTGGGTCTGCAGTCTTTATGAATCTTTAAAAAGGCAAAAACGACATGGTCACAGTTGCAGAAGTCTCACCTCGTGCCAGATCTTTACATAACTTAAAGCTGAGGTGGGCAACTTTGGAAATAACAGTAAAAATAAAGAAAGCACACAGCCTGACTGCTGCTGGAGGATGAGTCCATTGCGTTGTCATCACTAACCATGTCCAATAGGGCTGTGTATTGGTAAGAATCTGGCAATACAATACATGTCATTATACAGGGGTTACAATTCAATATATTGCGATATTTTGCGATACTGTAATCAAGGTGATATATTACGATTTTTAAAATCTTATTTTAGGAAAACTGCCATAGTATAAAGACAAAGCTCCATTGTATTCACCATGTTACAGAAGCCTTCATTCTCTACGGCTGAGGATGGATTACAACACTGCCATCTAGTGGTCGGGGGTTTAAACACAACATAACATGAGCCACTGTCTGCCATTAAAAATCGTGTTTTTGAGAATCAAAACAGTATCACAAAACATAATATTGAGATACTTAAGTACATATTTTTACACCCTTAGTATCCAAGTACCTCAATGAGTGCGTGCAGGTAGGTAGGCCGTCCAATCATTTCATGCGGTCTGAATGAAATGATTGGACGGGTTTATTACAGTCCTGCGACAGCCACAAATACCAGATTTTTTTTTCTTTTTGTATCAGGATGTAGGGCTGAACGATTTAGAAAAAATATGTAATTGCAATTGTTTTCACTGATATTGCAATTGAGATATGATTTGGGATATTAGGGTGATCATTTTTACATAATTGTTCTCATTTTCATTGAAAAACATATTAAAATGATTATGGCGTGATTTTTGCAGGGATCTGTACCAAAGAAAGATGTTTTCTTAAGTGTGTAGAAAATGATGTGTAGGCCATGACATTGCGATTTAGACAATATTTCAATTAATTATGCAGCCCTACCTGGATGCACAAAGAATTTAAAAAACATATAAAAGAAATGTTTCTAAAATAAGTTGCCTACCATAGCTTTAAGAACGTTTCCTCATGCACATGACACATCACAGGGGACATATACAAAACATGGGCCAATAAATTATGTATAACACATCCAGCAAATTTACAAGAATTCCCCTCTCGTAAGTATATGTGTAAAATACTAAAGACACAAAATCAATTATGTTGAGATGAACATATTAGAGGAAATCCATAATTTATACTCTACAAAAAGTAAGAAAAGAATAACAAAAATAAGTAGCAGTAAGTACAAGAATATGTTGCATCCCTATGGCCCAAAAATACATCATACAGGTGAGATTTCAGATCGAAATTCCACAACTTACCTGATTTTCTTCTTTCTTACCAAATTTCAGTGTTTTTTGCTTAAATCTTTTATTGCAACAAATGAATCTACATTGAAAACACGTGAAATAATCTCACCCAATTTTAAAATAGTGTAATTTCTTAAGGTAATTTAACATGCCCCATGCATATTTCATTTATTTATTGCTATGGACCCTCCTATGAGTCTGAATATATGAAAAATATATGAAACTGAGCATCATCACACCGCAGTGATCATGCAGGAAACTGCATAAATCACAGTGAAGAGCATTTGATGAATTATATTTCTGTTTGCCTCTCCGGCCCCTGTGGTACTGAATGCAAAATGCCTTGCGGTATCTCTGCTATATGCACGGGGAGAGAATGACTCATCTACCTGTTGTTCATGTCTCTGGGCATCGTCTCTTCACTTTCCATTAGAAAATAAACTTGATTATAAATTCATTTAATTTCATTATCCACAGCCGGGAACATTGCTGTCTGAGATTTTGATTGGAAAGACATAATTAGAGTCAATGGACTACCACTGGTTGAGCTTCTCTTCACCGTAATGAATGAGGAAAGATTCACAGCAGAGGTAAGAGACGACTACAGCGAAGACCCGGGGCGGCGACTCCGCTGCCAAAGTGTGATTCATTCAACTGATTTTCAAATTCATGTGAGCCAGCTCTATCATCATTTGCAAAAATGCCTGAAGAAAATGAAAGATAGTGGAGATGCCAAGAGAGATATTTGCACTGAGTGAATGTCGGTGCCTCAAAGCCATCAGTGGTGCTGTGATAGTGATCATAAGGGAGGGTTGCAGTAGCCAGCGTTAACTTCAAACATGGATTAAACCAGGAGTTTGAGCCACGCTAGTGGCGTCAATATAAGGATGGTTGGTTGGTCCACTACTTTGGTCCTGACTGAAATATCTTGACTTTAATATCCAACTATTGGATGGATTGCCATGAGATTTTGTACATATATTCTTGGTCTCCAGAGGATGAAGCACCTGACTTTGCAGCTCCACCTGCAGGTAAAAGTTTTCATGTATCTAGTGAAATTTCTCAACATCTATTAGATGGATCGGCACAATAAATTGGTAGAAACATTCATGTTTCCCTCAAGATGAGTGCCACCATTAAGTCAACATTTGAATCAGTTGAATTCTTTGGATTAGTGCTAATTAGCAAATAATTGCATGCTAATAGGGCTGGGCTACATGATGATATATCTCCTCAAAATGATATCAAAATATTGTCCATTGTATTTATTTTTCTATATCGTTTCTATCTATATTTCTATTCTATATTCCTATATTTATTTCTTTTTTCTCTATAATTTCACTTTAAACTGTTCTGTTCATTTAGCACTCAATTCTTAAAATGAGTAAATACTCTTAATACTTTTCATTTGTAAACTATTTAAAAGAGTATACAAATAACAGGCTTTACCATGTGGGACACAGACTTTGATTAGAAATTTGTGATATGTCAAAAACAACTGTAATCCGGGAGAAAATACGTTCCCTGAAAATGTAATTGACAATGCAGTTTTGTAATACAGGGATGTAATTTTTTGGCCAAATTCACACCAGAGCAGCGATGGAGTGCGGCCTGCGGCAAGCTGCCATGCGATGTTTATGAAAAGCTGTAGGGGGCCGCGTGATTCTGCGGCGAAGTTTTAGTTGGGGATAGTTTAGTAGTAAGTGCGGCCAGAAAGTACACGCAGCCAATCAGTACACAGATACTGCGACTCCTGTGACATGTTGACCTACAGTATGTTACAAAGAATTTCTTCCCATCTGAAACACATGTAAAGTGAAAAATTTAATTATTGTGGTGAGCCGCACTTCGCCCTAGTGCCTGGTGTCAATTCAGCGTTAACGTTAAGAGACCAAGCTGTAAAGACATCTTTTGTTTTTCTTTTATTCAAATGTAATTGTTCTATTTAGATAGCTAGTTCTAACTATGGGCTTTTGTTAGTGAGTGTCTTTAAATGTGATGTAATTATTTCTAATGTATTTTAGGTGCCTCTTAATCTTTGTATCAGTCCCAGTTGGTGCAACCCATCCCTAATGTGACTAGGGATTAAAATGTCCATTGATCCCAGCCAGTTACAAGTGCTGCTACTGTTCCAGTAGGATGTACATGGCTCACATGTGGCAACCATGACACTGTGACCGCAGTAAAATGAGGACACGCCACCACTTGTGGTCATAAAATCCGCCTACGGGTACAGGATTTGGAGGATACATGAGCCGCAGACAACACCAGTCACAGTGGCTTCGCCTTTTCGCCGCCCTCTTGTCTCTTCGGGTCAACCAAAGTGGCAGTTCAACTAACTCGGCCGAGGCCGTACGCAAACTGACGCTCCGTAAGGACTCGACTTCACGCTACGGGCTGACCACAACAGCTGCAGACAAAGCCTCAGTGTTTACACAGAGTTCACGTCTGAGGCTAGGGAAGAAGAGGAGGCAGCAGGAAGGAGGAGGAGGAGGAGGAGGAGGGCAAGAGATGTGGGTCTCAGCTTCCACTGCTAGAGGCAGAAAAATGACCAGGGGAAATGGGACCATAATGGGGCCCACAGGAATTCAAGTCTCAGGCCTGAAAACATGGAGCGGCCTTTCTGCACGTCCTAGGAGGGGATTCAGACACAGTTTATGTAACAAAGGAGAAGCTGTATGACACCTGGGGGAAGCAGAGGAAGAAAAAAGGGAGGTGGGTTGATGTGAAGGATAAATTGCTTGGTGCTTGTTCTTTCAACAATGGGATGGGATGTACTGGGCTGTGTGGAGCTCAGACACAAGGTGGCGAATCAAAAGTACAATGTGTTTTGTGTGTAAGGAAGCAGAGGGACTCTTCCCTGGAAGACTGGCAACCTAAAGTATCACGCGGAGACTTGCAGTGACAAGGAGACTACAAGTTTGGGCCGGGCAAGCTGCCACCGAAGCTCTCAGTGTCATAAAGGATAAATCATGACACTAAGCATCGCTGTGGCACTCTCCATCTGATGCAGCACTACTGAGCTCGGCAAACATGAAATGTCACTTTTTAACTTCAGCAGTTTCTGTCAACGTCTTTCACGATGGATTTTATCAAAGGTGCATTAAAGCGCAGCGGTAATGCACGGTGCCAGCGTGTTTAAGGTGTTAATGCTAGTTAGCATGGTGCAACACTGTGTAAAAAAAGCCGCCCTTGGCTCAAGGGCGAAAGGGGCTCTCTCATCACCAGGCTGGAGTGAAATGAATCAGCAATGTTGTTCCTGTTCGTTGTCTGAGCTAATTAAATACTAATGAGGGATGTCAAATTTCATTTTCTAAACCCAGTCGTCTGCTGGAAGTGGAAGTGGAATGAATGACTGTGGACTGGTTGCTCAATTATTTCCACAACCACAAGCCTTTCAATTAATTTCAGCCATGTGGGATTTAGACTGTATATAAGAAGTGGACGTAGTCACTGTGATGTCACCCATTGATTTGTGGACTGCCGTTTTGAAGCCTCAAGTTCAGTATTTTGGTTGTCTCCATCTTGGTTTTTGGCCGTCGCCATGTTGGTCTTTTGCAACCAGAAGTGACACGAGAGGGTGGAGCTAAGTACAACCGAACGCTGAATAAAGGCTGGCCCACACTAAAAGATTTTTCAAATCTGAACAGATGTTGAAAATGTGAGAGACTCCACACATAACGACATGTTATGTTAAATTTAACAGTTTTGTTCCTATAGTGTGTGAAGAGGTAGCCACGCCCTAAAGCATATCCTGCTTTATGGTCTATTTGACTCTAAATATGACCAGAATTTACTAAATGAACATCATGCTGTATTGAAGTAGACTTGAAACTAGCGATTGAGACCATAAACTTATGTTTACAATGTTTACTGAGGTAATAAATCAAGTGAGAAGTATTTTCTCATAGACTTCTATACAATCAGACTTCTTTTTGCAACCAGAGGAGTCGCCCCCTGCTGGCTATTAGAAAGAATGCAAGTTTAAGGCACTTCAGCATTGGCTTCACTTTTCAAACCCAGATGTT
>CAKAOI010004038.1:0-12968 GCA_916701655.1 Sebastiscus albofasciatus | reverse complement strand
TCTCCATCTTGGTTTTTGGCCGTCGCCATGTTGGTCTTTTGCAACCAGAAGTGACACGAGAGGGTGGAGCTAAGTACAACCGAATGCTGAATAAAAGCTGGCCCACACTAAAAGATTTTTCAAATCTGAACAGATGTTGAAAATGTGAGAGACTCCACAGGCTTCTTTTTGCAACCAGAGGAGTCGCCCCCTGCTGGCTATTAGAAAGAATGCAAGTTTAAGGCACTTCAACATTGGCTTCACTTTTCAAACCCAGATGTTTCCGCCTGGTTTAGACTGAGTGACCAGGAAAAAAACACCTGCACAATGTAATTACATTGCTGTGCAATAAACACTGCTTCACCTGAAATGCTCAGCTTTTGTTGTGACACGCTGTTTGTGTTCTAATAAACTGAGTCCATAGCATATTGTTTTCTATTTTCTTCAGTGCTGTAGATTATGTGTTTTAATCAATCACTTTCTCACAGGAGTGGACTATTTTCTACATGTATTCCTGCACCGCTTTAATACGACATCACTGATTATTATATTATTCATCCAGCAAATTAGGTGTAACACTGCTGTAATGCTCGTACCAGTAGAGTATATTTGTCTCTAGTTTTCCATCTGTGTAGGATGTAAAATGAGCAGTGACATCCCGCAGTAGACAGAAGCACAACCGGAGAGTGAAGCTTTAATTAAAAGCTATATGCCATTTCCTGAAAAACAATCCCTCTTGACACATGGTAGGTAGGAAGGAAGGAACACCCGCGCTGAAAAATGATTACAAGAGTGCGAGACATGCAAATGACAACGGGGTCTCCTCCTCAGTTTGTCACAACATGACAAAGTGTGTGACATTCCTTATGCACGTGTGTGAATGTGTGGTGCTTATAATTGATAGACTGGAGCACATTCACATCATATCCTCTGTTCCTTATTTAAATCAGATCCCTCACAGGGAGACGCTGATGAATACAATCACACAGTCCGACTTTTAACTTTCAATTGTGGAGATGCGTGAGCCTGAATTGAAAGACGTTCTGCTGAGCTTTGATCCATAAGTGTCCCCTGCAATCCTGCTGATGCGGCACATTTAGACCTCATGGTATGTTAGTGGCACACTAGCCTTCCACTGGGAACATTTAAAGCAGCCCCTCCGCCTCGTACTGCTCCGTGCCACAGCTCCATGCCCGGGGGCTATCAGCAGCACACCGGCTCTGACAGCCCAGCACTAGACCTGGTGAAGCTACAGGACGACTGCACAATATCCGCCAGTCTTTGCACAAGCCTAGGAATGGATTACCCACTACGCATTATGTTGACTCTTCTAGGTTCATAAAAATCCTCCCATTTTTATTAGAAATTACCATCTGAGGTGCTTTTTGCAGTGTCCCAGTAAGCATTTATTTGATGAAAAGACAACTGGGAGTAAAACTGGGCTAAATGTGACTGAAAAATGAAATCTTTTTAGACGTCTAGCGTCACATAAAACTGTTATTTCAAAAGCATTTAAAAGAGTATATTTAAATTAGAGCCGTCAATTGATTAAAATATTTAATCGCAATAAATTACATACTTGTCCATGATTAATCGTGATTAATCGCAAATTAATCACACATTTTTTATCTGTTCGAAATGTACCTTAAAGGCAGATTTGTCAAATATTTAACACTCTTATCAACATGGGAGTGGGCAAATATGCTGCTTTATGCAAATGTATGTATATATTTATTATTGGAAATCAATTAACAAAACAAAACAATGACAAATATTGTCCAGAAACCCTCACAGCTACTACATATAACATAAAAAATATGCTCAAATCATAACAGGCAACAACAGCTGTCAGTGTGTCAGTGTGCTGACTTGACTGTGACTTGACCCAAACTGCATGTGATTATCATAAAGTGGGCATGTATGTAAAGGGGAGACTCGTGGGTACCCATAGAACCCATTTTCATTCACATATCTTGAGGTCAGAGGTCAAGGGACCCCTTTGAAAATAGCCATTCTAGTTTTTCCTCGCCAAAATTTAGTGCAAGTTCGGAGCAATATTTAACCTCCTTGGTGGCAAGCTAGTATGACATGAATTCCTTAAGTTTTCTAGTTTTATGTGATGTCAGTATCTTCACTCTAGTTTTAAAACTGAGCCTGCTACAACCTAAAAAGTTACATTAATGCGTTAAAGAAATTAGTGGCGTTAAAAGGACTTTGCACTAATGTGTTATTATAGCGTTAACTTAAATTAAATCAAATTAAAAAATAAAATAAAAAAATAAAATCTAGTTGTAATTGAGCAGTCTCGACGTTTCTTTTGACCTATAAAACCACCACCAAGTTTTCTCTCTCGGACTCCCTTAATGCTTCTCCAGTTGCACTGGTTAGAAAACGTCTAGCTTGAAATCACTGACCTTTTTGTTAACTGCAATTTAATGGGGTGATTAGGTCTACTTCGCTCTATTTTCAAAGTATACATCCATCTTCCTAAAGGTGTTGACACTGCAATAACCCTGCCTCTCAGCAGGCTCCTCACAATGCACGCTTGCTTACCGGTGAAACACCAAACAAGCACACCCTTGACATTTTCGCGCACCACCTCATGAAATCCATAAATTGTGTGTATTTATGACTGGCTTTCCCGGCGCTTCATAATGAGAGTTGTGAAAGGTTTGCCTGGCAACACTTTGACCCGCTGACCGGAGGAAAACATACAGTAGGTTCTAGTTATTCTGGGGATGATGTCACGCTGATGTCTTCACTCGGATTGGTTCTTTCCATGTGCGTTGGCCTTATGTAAGTCTCTATGAAAATGTCACTCCGAAAACATAAAACCTTGACAGTACAAGGACATATCTGTTCCTGTATGTTTTATTCCTGAGGCAGACATAGCCAGCGGTGCAGTCCTCGCCAGGGGAGTGACAGCATTTGTTTGTTCAAACACTTAAAGCTTCATGAATCAATAGTTTCTATATTAACAATTGATTGAAAGTCTAAAACAAAATTACCTATTTTGTTTACAGTAGGAGGACTCGCTGGGTGTTAAAGGGATAGTCTCCAGCTTGGAGAAACAGACAGGAGTTACCACACGGAAGCAAAGCAATGTACTGCTGTGGACGGGCTGAAAGCAAAATGTATTTTAGCCACCTAAAAGAGATAATATCAGTTTAAGTGTACGCTATATTTAGAATATTTTCACTACTTTACCTTGCCGTCAGACAGCTATACAGTCTATGTTTCTGTCGGGGAACTCAAGTCGTTATCTATGCTCTCGCCAAAGCAACCAGACTCCATTGAGAAAAACTGTAATTTGACCTTGCAGAACACAGGGGTTGCTGGTCTACCGCTGCCTCGATCGCTTAGTTAGTTTGTATTATTGTGTCACTTTACTTAGTTTGGATCCACCAGAGTCACACAATAGCACAGACGAACCAACCGACCAAGGCAGCGGTAGACCAGCAACCCCCGTGTTCTGCCAAGTAAAATTACAGGTTTTTTCAATGGAGTCTGGTGGCTTTGGCGAGAGCATAGATGGATACAGCGGCTTCAGTTCCCCCATCAGAAAGAGCTGTCTGAAGACAAGATAAAGTGGTGAAAATATTCTAAATATAGCACCCACTTAAACTGATACTATTTTTTTTTTTAGGTAAGCCTTAAGAGGTTTTGCTGCTTCCCTCTTCCATAGCGGTACATCGCTTTGCTTCTCTGCGATAACTCCGATCTGCTTCACTGGTGGCGTGCCGACCGTCATCGACTGCAGGTAACACAGTGATAAGTACATCATACAATCCCACTTCAAAAACACCCAAACTATCCCTTTAATGTGTGTTCAGACTGAACATGAAGCTGATTTGAGAGGCGTCTCGACTGCCTGCAAAGTCAATAGAGAGATGCAAACAGACACTGTAGGCGGCACGACTTGGAAATGTTAGGAATGCAATTTGGGTTTAAAAAAAACAAGTTTTCCTGAGGCTGTTTGACAAGAGACAAGAGGTAAAAAAGAGAGGGGTCTGGAGGGAAATAAGAAAAAGAAGAAATAAGAACACACACCGGCTGCAGTTAATGTCTGCACAGTCAGGTCGTTCGCTATTTGTGGTGAACAATTTGGCAGTCCGGTGGACAAATTCGCCCAAATAAACCGAGGCGAAATGTCACCTGAAAAGGGACCTCACGCCAGCTCTCAGACCTCGGCAGAGTAATAAGCAATCAGACACCTAAGAGACAGAATCCTACACTGTTGCATATTGGCCAGTCACCTCACTGCATTGTGGCCAGTCACCTTTCTGACACACAGTTCAGTGGTTTGCCGCGGCAGACGGGGAGGCTCTGTAATGTTTCATAATCAAGCCGATCCATCCAAGCGTGGAGAGCAGCTGGACTGAGCTGATATTAGTATGCCCCTGGTGTGGCTTGGTGACAGAAGCTGGAGCCCCTCCACCCCCCCACACCCTTCTCTCTCTCATTGCACGGTGTCAGATGGAGAATTTTATGTGACAGAGGGGGGGAATGAAATGTGCTGGCGCTCTCCAGCAAACTTAGATTGGCTTTGTAGCTTTTTTACTGTTTCGAGATAACTGACGGTCAAAGCGCACATCACTCTAAGCCAGGGAATACTCGCTCAGACAGCTTGTTTGCAGATGCAAATGTGATCTGATTTGTGGAAAGCCGATCACAAAATTGGACCACAGGTTGACTGTAAAAGATGGACAGATATCTCAAATAGAAAAATGTTCGGATTTTAAATCTAGTCCCCGACAGTGAGTTCGGGGAAGGCAGGTTGGCTGGCTGGTGTGGAGCCGTGCTGTAATCTGACAGACTGTGATGGAATCAGGTTTGGCATTTGGATTGCTGTACCTGGAACAGCTTCCTCTCCTCTCCACCCGTGACAGATGCTGCAATTAGTGGTAGTGACGACTGCCAACTGCTGACACGGCTTTGTATCAGCCACCCATCTCCACTCCGTTTGTACCTGAATCATTAGCTTATCTCGGTACCTGGTTTCCAACAGGGGAGCAGCCAATCACAGAGGCATCTCGGGGCTCAGACAGTCATTCACACCCGCTGGGTAACGGCTCGACACTGGTCGATATTTTAGGACTGGACTCTTTATCTAAGGCTAGTACTCTTCTTCTAATTGCAGACTCTACCACAGCCATGGGAAATACTTATCTCCCATTGGCTGGCAGGTATCCATTAAAACTGTCTAACAGGACTCCTCAAACAAAGATCAGGGCAACAGTTTAACCACCATTCTAAGTCAATTTGCAAGGTATTAAACTGGAGCTAATCATAGTGACAGCTTCTGCTGTTTTCATACACTGTTAGTAGCTATACCTATGAAAAGTAGTGCACTGTACTGTGATTTGTATATATCCCAAGAAATCAATTTGTATCTAATCCATGTAATTGTGAAGCAGGAAGTATAAAGAGCGACAAACACAGCGTAGATAGGAGATCAGGGTGGATGGGTGGGTTCCAACCACATTTTTTTCCTAAAGCGAACTAAAGCGTACTTAAGTTATGCCACTTTCCGTGTTATTTTAACCAAACCACGATCTTTTCCTAAAGCTAACTAAGTTGTTTTGTTGCCTAAACCTATCCAAGTTGGTCTTTTCCTAAACCTAAGTAGTTTTGTTGCCTAAATCTACCCAAATCGATCTTTTCCTAAACTTAACTTAAGTAATTTTGTTGCCTAGACCTAACCAAATCGATATTTTCCTAATCAAACTAAGTATTTTTGTTGCCTAAACCTAACCAAATCAATCTTTTCCTAAACTTAACTAAGTAGTTTTGTTGCCTAAACCTAACTAAGTTGATCTTTTCCCAAACCTAAGTAGTTTTGTTGCCTAGACCTAGACCTAACCACGTCGATATTTTCCTAAACCAACTAAGTAGTTTTGTTGCCTAAATCTACCCAAATCGATATTTTCTTAAACCAACTGAGCAGTTTTGTTGCTCAAACCTAATCAAGTCGATATTTTTCTAAACCTAACTAAGTAGTTTTGTTGCCTAAACCTAACTAAGTTGATCTTTTCCTAAACATAAGTATTTTTGTTGCTTACTGTAAACCTAACTAAGTTGTTTCTTGTGAAGACAGAAGTTTATTTTTTTAACATGTTGCTGGACATTTGTAGGAAAACACTCAAACAATGTGGAATAACTTCCGTAAGATATCATATGAACCGCTGTTTGAGGATATGTTGCATCAGTCTACTCTCACTGTGGAAATGCCTCCTCTTTGCCATGAATTATTGGTTACAAAACTTCCACAATAATAAATAGTTGTAATTTTATCTGTCAACAGGATTCAGTAGTGGCTCGTAATAAAGTCAAAGTGGTAAAAAGGCAAGATAATAATAATAATCTTTGTTTTCACATGATTTTTGTTTTCAAATGTCATCCTGTGAATGTTTTATTACGGACTATAACTTTTACTCAAAAGGTTTTTATTTGAAGCAGTTCTGTTGACAATGAAAAAGCACACAATGACTGTTATTGTGTGCTTTTACACGCCTTTTTCAGCCTGCCACCAGTGATTTTCAGGAGACGTCAGTGTCTGAGACGGAGAAGAAAGTAAAAGCAAATGAAGACCAATGACCATAACACCCTTTTACGAAAAAATCTTGTTGTTGTCCCAAATGGATTATGGTTGAATTTGCATATAAATCTACTGCGAGAAAATATCCAGCCAAGGACATCACACTTTTAGAAGCAATGCACTTGCCTTTTTTAAAAGTTTTTTAAAGTTACCTCAGGGAAATACATTTCAATTTGCATGTCAAACTTGATTAGATTAAGAGCTAAAATACATCTAAAATACCTCAAAGTTCAAAGAAAATCAAAGTTTATTTTCTAACGCCATGCTGAAACAATGCTGCTTAAGCTTTGGGGACTAATTCCCACAATACCAAAGCTTATTTTTCCTTTACAGCTGTGTCCTCATAAACTTGCAGATTCATTCACACAACCAAATGTTAATTACTAAATTTAGAAATCTGCGTCAAAAATACATTTTCTTGAATTTACACACCCTACTTCACGACATGGTGTAACAATTTAATCGTACTTTATTGTTGTGAATGTTCTGGTAAATGTACAGGAAAATTCAACAGCCTGGATTTAAGGAACAAACTGACTATTGTGTCTCACAGAGCTCACTTTCAAGAAGGTACACTGAATCTGAACTCATTCCAAGAGCTGGGGTAAAAAAACCACAGGACCAAAATGGCCCTACAGTGGAAACCTTTTTTTTTCCGCCTCTCTTCTTGTCCATCCATTAATAGTGAATTCATTGCTTGCCAAGTCTGGGCCTGAACCCCAGATAGATAACAGGTAACGTTATACACCTTGACATTTCCTCGGTAAAACGTAATCTCTGGAATTTAAGCTACATTTCTTCAAACACGCAGTGCCTGTTTTTCCTCCTCTTTTGTATTGATTTAATACAGAGACAAGAGTGGTAAAGACAGGAATAGAGGAGGGCGACACACCGTCATAGAAGCATGGCTGGCTTCACCGTGTAAGGCGGGGATTTCTGATGGCAGATCGTAAATGGACTGCATTTACAGTGGCTTTCCACCTCGTCTCTACATGATATTTGTTGGCGTTGTGTTAGTGAGAGAGGCTGAGTGATAGAGAAAGGACAGGGTCAGTAGCTGAGTGAACATCATTGTCTGCCATGATGAGCTGTAGAAATGACAAGAGCTTGTCATTCACTCTTTTTTCAAGAAACCACACACCGAAGACAGCCGAAGAACATCTTCTACTTCCGCCCTTGTAAATATTGAAAGTTGTATCAGTCAAAGCAAATGTTGCAGTGTTTTTTTTTTTATCTTTTGCAAACTGTGAAGAAGTCCTGTTGGACTGATGCTTATCTCTTATTTCTTTAACCCAAAAGAACACAGGAATAGAAGAAATACAATTTCCACGAGTACAAAGAAAATGTCAAAGTCCTCGGAGGGAGAGAGAAAAGAAAGCTGCCGAGCTTGTGTGGGCAGCATTAGTGCAACATCCATCCCCGGTGAGGGGGGGTGGACCGTGGAGGACCCCGGCTCTTTGTTAGGATGTGAAAGATGGACAATGCCACTACTGTGTGCTGAGAGCAGGAGCCATGCCGCTGCTGGTTCCATAAGACTGCCAGAGCTTGTCACAATTATGCCTTTCTTTTGTTATAGACTTTCTCTTTCTATAACCTTCCCCTGCCTTTCTCTTTCTTCCTATTTCTCTCCCCCCCTTCAGTCTCTTTAAATCTCAACGATCATTTATCCTTCATATCACGGACCGCTCCGACCTGACGTCCTGCAGTAATCCACTGGAGACATCTGCAAACATCCAATCATCCCACAGTAATTGCCAATATTGTTTTTTTTACGTTGAGGAGTGAGACACCGTGCTTTAGGAGTCGGTGGTGTGATTTCAAATGTAAAACCGGACAAGTAAATTCCTCTGCTAATGTGCTTTATCTCAGCAGAGCTCTACATCCGAGACATACAGTAGATTCAAGACAGACTTCACTTTAAAAAAATCAAAACTTGGGACCTGACTTGGACATTACTGATTCACCTGAAAGATGGACATCTTGACTTGCAATTTGCTCACAAAGACTTGTGAATTTACTTGGACTTGAATTAAACGACTGGAGACTTGACTTGGACTTGTCTCGAGTTACTTGAAATTCAATTTGGACTTATTTCGAGACTTAACTTGGATGATATGAGACTTCACTTGAAATTGTCCCTTATGACTCAAATGACTCGAATTGGAACTTGTCTTGGACTTGTCTCGAATTACTTGAGATCCGACTTGGACCTGGGACCTGTCCAATGAATAGAGACCTGACTTGGAACAACAAGTCTCCAATGACCTGAGACCTGACATGGACTTGTCTCAAATGACGTGACACTTGTGTCAAATAATGTGAGACTAGACTTGGAGACTAGACTTGTCTTAAATTGTGAGATTTGGCTTGGCCTTGTCTCAAGACTTGACTTGGTCTCGAAAGACTTGAGACTTGACTTGGACCATGGATTTCTCCAATGACTAGAGACCTGATATGGACTTGTCTCAAATGACTTGACACTTGTGTCAAATAATGAGACTAGACTTGGAGACTAGACTTGTCTTAAATTGTGAGATTTGGCTTGGCCTTGTCTCAAGACTTGACTTGGTCTCGAAAGACTTGAGACTTGACTTGGACCATGGATTTCTCCA
This sequence comes from Sebastiscus albofasciatus, assembly GCA_916701655.1. Classification (NCBI taxonomy): domain Eukaryota; kingdom Metazoa; phylum Chordata; class Actinopteri; order Perciformes; family Sebastidae; genus Sebastiscus; species Sebastiscus albofasciatus. The sequence goes on along the minus strand of CAKAOI010004038.1, from coordinate 3,779 downwards.
ATGACTAGAGACCTGATATGGACTTGTCTCAAATGACTTGACACTTGTGTCAAATAATGAGACTAGACTTGGAGACTAGACTTGTCTTAAATTGTGAGATTTGGCTTGGCCTTGTCTCAAGACTTGACTTGGTCTCGAAAGACTTGAGACTTGACTTGGACCATGGATTTCTCCAATGACTAGAGACCTGATATGGACTTGTCTCAAATGACTTGACACTTGTGTCAAATAATGAGACTAGACTTGGAGACTAGACTTGTCTTAAATTGTGAGATTTGGCTTGGCCTTGTCTCAAGACTTGACTTGGTCTCGAAAGACTTGAGACTTGACTTGGACCATGGATTTCTCCAATGACTAGAGACCTGATATGGACTTGTCTCAAATGACTTGACACTTGTGTCAAATAATGAGACTAGACTTGGAGACTAGACTTGTCTTAAATTGTGAGATTTGGCTTGGCCTTGTCTCAAGACTTGACTTGGTCTCGAAAGACTTGAGACTTGACTTGGACCATGGATTTCTCCAATGACTAGAGACCTGATATGGACTTGTCTCAAATGACTTGACACTTGTGTCAAATAATGAGACTAGACTTGGAGACTAGACTTGTCTTAAATTGTGAGATTTGGCTTGGCCTTGTCTCAAGACTTGACTTGGTCTCGAAAGACTTGAGACTTGACTTGGACCATGGATTTCTCCAATGACTAGAGACCTGATATGGACTTGTCTCAAATGACTTGACACTTGTGTCAAATAATGAGACTAGACTTGGAGACTAGACTTGTCTTAAATTGTGAGATTTGGCTTGGCCTTGTCTCAAGACTTGACTTGGTCTCGAAAGACTTGAGACTTGACTTGGACCATGGATTTCTCCAATGACTAGAGACCTGATATGGACTTGTCTCAAATGACTTGACACTTGTGTCAAATAATGAGACTAGACTTGGAGACTAGACTTGTCTTAAATTGTGAGATTTGGCTTGGCCTTGTCTCAAGACTTGACTTGGTCTCGAAAGACTTGAGACTTGACTTGGACCATGGATTTCTCCAATGACTAGAGACCTGATATGGACTTGTCTCAAATGACTTGACACTTGTGTCAAATAATGAGACTAGACTTGGAGACTAGACTTGTCTTAAATTGTGAGATTTGGCTTGGCCTTGTCTCAAGACTTGACTTGGTCTCGAAAGACTTGAGACTTGACTTGGACCATGGATTTCTCCAATGACTAGAGACCTGATATGGACTTGTCTCAAATGACTTGACACTTGTGTCAAATAATGAGACTAGACTTGGAGACTAGACTTGTCTTAAATTGTGAGATTTGGCTTGGCCTTGTCTCAAGACTTGACTTGGTCTCGAAAGACTTGAGACTTGACTTGGACCATGGATTTCTCCAATGACTAGAGACCTGATATGGACTTGTCTCAAATGACTTGACACTTGTGTCAAATAATGAGACTAGACTTGGAGACTAGACTTGTCTTAAATTGTGAGATTTGGCTTGGCCTTGTCTCAAGACTTGACTTGGTCTCGAAAGACTTGAGACTTGACTTGGACCATGGATTTCTCCAATGACTAGAGACCTGATATGGACTTGTCTCAAATGACTTGACACTTGTGTCAAATAATGAGACTAGACTTGGAGACTAGACTTGTCTTAAATTGTGAGATTTGGCTTGGCCTTGTCTCAAGACTTGACTTGGTCTCGAAAGACTTGAGACTTGACTTGGACCATGGATTTCTCCAATGACTAGAGACCTGATATGGACTTGTCTCAAATGACTTGACACTTGTCCCGCATAATGTGAGACTAGACTTGGAAAGAAGACTTGTCTAAAATTGTGAGATTTGGCTTGGCTTTGTCTCCAGACTTGACTTGGACTTAAACAACCTCAGACCTGACTTGGACTTGTCTCGAATGACTTGACACCTCGTGGTGTATATGTAGTAGTCTGCATGTGGATTTATTCACTTCACACGCAGTCACAGCTCTCTGCTAACAGTGTACAGTGTATAAAACGAGATGGTGCCGCTTGTGCTTTCAGATGCACTTGATGTGCTAATGAAAAAAGGAAACATAAAATGCTTCACATAAATGTAGATGCAGCCAGCTGTGGAATATGGCAGCCATTAACGTGGAGAGGGTCTTTTTTTATTGAACAATACCAGGACGACTGCAGAGGGGAGCGCGCGGCGGCTTCGTTTTTACTTCAAGAAACTTTTAGGAACAACCCCTGAGTCTCATATTCAGCACACTATAAAATGTGAATAGCTCTCCAAGAGAAGTAGCGTGGGAAGATAGATGGATTTGAGAAGGGCATGTGTGTACGCGAGTGTGTGTTTGTATAGTATGTATTTGAGAGAGAGAGAGTAAAATGAAGGCAGTGAGATCAATGACTTGTGTATCTCTCTCTTGCAATCTAAAAACGACGGTACATTTAATTGAGTTAGTGAGATGAAAGGCCGTTGCAATATGCAGCATATTGATTTTATGTGGCTGTACTTAGCCTGAGTGGCTGGTTGTTTAAAATAAATAACAATACTGGGAAAACAGAGACAAAGGTTGCGTCTGAAACGCAAACTGCATACTATTTCCCATGAAATATTACTGTATACAAACAGTGGACACCATAGACATACAGTATGCATGGCTGGACAGTACGGTTGCGTCTGAAATCCTATACTAACATGCTATTTAGTACGCTACAACAGTATGTGAGATATTTTAGTATGTCCGAAGCCTTAGTATGAAACCAATAGTACGCAAATTGCATATTATTTCTGGCGGAATATTACCGTACGCAAACGCTGGACACCTTAGACATACATTATGTATGGCTGGACACTACGGTTGCGTGTGAAATTCCATACTAACATGCTATTTAGTACGCTAAAACAGTATGTGAGATATTTTAGTATGCATACTATTTCCGGGTAAATATTACAGTATGCAGCGGCGGACACTACAGCGGCATGAATATCACACAATGCAATGCGGTAGTCACGACAGCGTTCATAACTTTTTAAAAAAATTAACTTTGATTCTCACAAACCGTCGTTTTGGTCACATGAGGTTGGCTAGGGTAACCATGGTTACACGTCTCCAACCGGCAAGGGGGCTCTCAGGAAGAAACAATATAAATTAGTGCTCGGTATGTCCGAATAGATACATACTACTGTTTTTTCACACAAAAAGTGTGTTGAATGATAGTACACATATTGAGTATCTAGCTCCACCTCAAAGAGCAGAGCAGATTTAAACAGGGAATGGAGTTTCTGTCCTTGTGAACCTGTTTTGTCATCGCTAAGCATCATTTGAATAGAGCTCCAGACAAATAGGTAGTTAGTCTTGATGGGAATAACAAAAAAAAACGAGTATAAAAGAGAGGTCGAGGACAAAGAGAAGGTTTGTCGTCTGCAGTTAAAATCCTTGAGTCTTTCAATTTTGCTATTGACCAGTGACTGATACAGCTGTGTCATGCAAGACATTCACTCAAAGAGAGTTTGTGCAACTTTTTTCTGAAAGGAATCCGTTTTGCCTTCCCGACGCCTCAGGGCATGAATATTGCATTTAGTTCAACCCCGAACACTGACATTATTTATGGAGGCAATCATCATCAGCCATGAAGTGAACCCTGTCTGCCTGCGCCACGCAGCTGACCTCCAACAGTCTTCTTTGTGTCTATAACTGAAGCTCTTTGTGGGCTAATACAGCCTCGATTCAATCATCACATTATTTTTTGATAGAAAACACTTTTTAATGATCTGCAAGACG
>CAKAOI010004030.1:16131-38715 GCA_916701655.1 Sebastiscus albofasciatus | reverse complement strand
TCATAGTATAGTATTTTGAAAAAATGTTACTAAAAAAAGTCATAATATAGTATTTTGAAAAATTTTATTAAAAAAAGTCAAAGTATAGTATTTTGAAAAATTTCATGAAAAAAAGTCAATGTTAAAAATGTCATGAAAAAAAGTCATAGTATAGTATTTTGAAAAATTTCATGAAAAAAAGTCAATGTTAAAAATGTCATGAAAAAAAGTCATAGTATCGTATTTTGAAAAATTTCATGAAAAAAAGTCAATGTTTAAAATGTCATGAAAAAAAGTCATAGTATAGTATGTTGAAAAATTTCATGAAAAAAAGTCAATGTTAAAAATGTCATGAAAAAAAGTCATAGTATTGTATTTTGAAAGATTTCATGAAAAAAAGACAAAGTATAATATGTCGAAAAATTTGAGGAAAAAAAAGTCATAGTATAGTATTTTCAAAAATGTTACTAAAAAAAGTCATAGTATAGTATGTTGAAAAATTTCATGAAAAAAAGTCAATGTTTAAAATGTCATGAAAAAAAGTCAAAGTATAGTATTTTGAAAAATTTCATGAAAAAAGTCATATTATAGTATTTTGAAAAATGTTACTAAAAAAAGTCATAGTATAGTATTTTGAAAAATGTTACTAAAAAAAGTCATAGTATAGTATTTTGAAAAATTTCATGAAAAAAAGTCATATTATGGTATTTTGAAAAATGTTACTAAAAAAAGTCATAGTATAGTATGTTGAAAAATTTCATGAAAAAAAGTCAATGTTTAAAATGTCATGAAAAAAAGTCATAGTATAGTATTTTGAAAAATTTTATTAAAAAAAGACAAAGATAATATGTCGAAAAATTTGAGGGAAAAAAAGTCATAGTATAGTATTTTAAAAAATTTCATGAAAAAAAGTCATATTATAGTATTTTGAAAAATGTTACTAAAAAAAGTCATAGTATAGTATGTTGAAAAATTTCGTGAAAAAAAGTCAATGTTAAAAATTTCATGAAAAAAAGTCATAGTATAGTATGTTGAAAAATTTTCTTTAAAAAAAGTTAAAGTATAGTATGTCGAAAAATTTTATTAAAAAAGTCAAAGTATAGTATTTTGAAAAACTTTATTAAAAAAAGTCAAAGTATATTATGTCGAAATATTTCATAAAAAAAGTCATAATATAGTATTTTGAAAAATTTTATCAAAAAAATCATAGTATGGTATGTCAAAAGTTAAAATTCACAGTATAGTACATAGAAAAAGTCATAAAAGGCCATAGTATATTAGGTCATAAAAAGTCATGGTATAGAGTTTCGAAAAATATCATAAAATGTCATAGTATAGTATGTCGAAAAAAGTCACAAAAAATTCACATTATAATATGTCGAAAAAAAATTTAAAAAGTCATAGTATAGTATGCCAAAAAATTTAATAGTATGTCGTAAAAAGTAAAAAAAAAAATCATATTATAGTCTGTCGAAAAAAGTCAAAACAAAACATAATATAGTATGAAAAACGTCATTAAAAAGTCATAGTGTAGGGTGTTGTAAAAAGTAAAAAAAAAAGTAACTATAATACTTTGAAGAAAGTCATACTAAAAAGTTATAGTATGTCAAAAAATGTAATGAAAATTCATAGTACAGTATGTCATAAAAAGTTATACTTGTTATTCTATCTTCTTCTTCTTCTTCTTCTTATGACCATTAACCGCATTTCTGAACCGTCACAGGCCGAACTCCTTCGTCATGATCACGGCGAACCGCGTGCTGCACTGCAACGCTGACACGCCGGAGGAAATGCACCACTGGATCACTTTGCTGCAGCGCTCCAAAGGAGACACCCGCGTCGACGGCCAGGAGTTCATCATCCGAGGTGAGTCGACGTCCCTTCACTCTTCATGCCTTTTGAGGGGGTGCCTCGAGGGCTGGAGTCCATCCTAGAATGCATTGAAGCAGAAAAAAATAGATCAGATTTACAGCAGCAGAGCAACAACACATAATAACTTCCCCATTCAACATTATGGGAAACAATTGACAGGTTGAACTGTAATTGAGTGCTTTCGCTTGCTGCTTTCACAAAATTCTAGCAACACAAATATCTGATTCCTTTAATTCCACCAGGCTGGTTGCACAAAGAGATGAGGAACAGTACGAAAGCCTCACTGAAGCTGAAGAAGCGCTGGTTCCTGCTTACCCACAATTCTCTGGACTACTACAAGAGCTCAGAACGCAACGCCCTGAAGCTGGGAACGCTGGTCCTGAACAGCCTCTGCTCGGTGGTTCAACCGGATGAAAAGGTCTTCAAAGACACCGGTAAGAAAAGGAAATAGCACTTGACTTAAATCTCTTTCTCACAGACAGAAACAACTGTGTCATTTAACGTAACACTTCTTTGGGCTCTTCTTGTTGTCATCCTCTTTGACAGGCTACTGGAACGTGATCGTGTACGGCCGTAAACACTCGTACCGACTCTACTGTAAGCTGCTGAACGAGGCCACGCGTTGGGCCAACTCCATCCAGAACGTCATCGACACCAAAGCTCCCATCGACACGCCGACCCAGCAGCTCATCCAGGACATCAAGGTAGGAAACCTTTTTTAACCGTAAAGCCGACGGAGACGTGTGTGGAAGCTCCGTCCATGAAGCTAACAGATGGTGATACAGATGAATGAATGCAGAGACGGATCAACAGCATGAGATCACTACTGCGCCACCAGTTTTGACCCCACAAATCCTCCCAGTTAATTGATCAAATATTTGACAAAAGCTTTAAGACAAACTGGGACAATTAAACCGGGTAACTAAATGTCTTGGGACTTATTGGGCATATACAAATTTAAAGACAACACATTTTCTTTTAAAACATTTTTGTGGATTATCCAGCCATCAATTTTCTGTGCAGGGTTGCGGGAGGCTAGAGTCTATCCCAGCATGCACTGGGCAGGACACAGTAAACACTTACAGCCATAGACATATATACATTTATATATACGATCGTAAACGTTTGAATATAAAACGACTCGTTGAAATCGGTTGAGAAATGTAGACGTTATAGTGCTTTTTATCCAGAGAAACGGCAGCTCCCCCGTTCACTAGTAGAGGGTTACAGGTTACAGTCTGTGACGCCTGCTGCACGAGAGTTCAACGTCAGACTGACGTGAGGCGGTAAAGCCACAGATAATCAGCAGAGCGTCGTATTGACGTCGGGCTCCTCTGCTCTCTGCAGGAGAACTGTCTGAACTTGGAGGTGGTGGAGCAGATCTACAAGAGGAACCCCATCCTCCGCTACAGCCACCACCCGCTGCACTCGCCGCTGCTGCCACTGCCCTACGGAGACATCCACATCACTGGTGAGTCACTCAGACAAACAAAGAAACAGGGACGCTCATCAACATTAAAATAACAGCAAATATGAATTCCAGTCCGAAGCTGCTGTATGATCAGAAATGTCAAACTAAGCATGTTTATCTTTTTACTGTACATGACAATTAATGCAAAAAAATGTAAATTCAGGAATTCAATCACCTCATAGTGCCATCACGGGACTCCACCTCTTTAAAAATCTGGGTTTCAAAAGCCTTAATGCATGATATTAGTTCATCTGTTTTTCTCCTTTCATGCTTTTTAATCTAGATATGATTATTACTAATTGTGATACATTTAATGGCTGTTTCGAACAGGATTTAGCCATAAGCTTTAACTACTGCCTTCCAAAAGACAGTTAACTTAGAGCATGAACATGTGAATATAAACGCACCCTTTCTGCAGCATTTATTTAAGTGAACTAGTTATCAAGCGGCAGAAAGTGAATTTTAAAGATAGAAAAGATGGATTTTTTTTTAAAACTAAAGATTTTATTTCAATGCAGAATTTATCAGAAGATACAAACAATAAAGAGAGAGGTTTTTAAAGTGTTTCACGAGGTACATGTTGTTTGCCACTAGCAAGGCAAAATCAAATTGTCAGATTTTTAAAGGGAGTCTGGTGGAGCTCTCTCCTTGAAGCTAACCTGCAGCAAATAAGAAAACTGCACATCAACCATAGGTGCAGTTTGAACTTTAAGGTTGGGGATGCGGTCTAATGTATTGGGATTAGGTGTGTAGTTTACACATTACACCCTAAAAACAGAATGCGATGCGAGCGTCGGTGACAAAATCAGTTTGATTGCATTGATTTCTATTGGAATGAACTATCTGACCGCAAGCGACGATTTGAGCTGAACTTTTGTCAGACGCCCTGTTTCTATTTATTACGGACGAGGAACGGCTGATTTGGTGAAGATGAAATGAGGAGTTATCTGATAGGAAACCTCCTCATTTCACTACAAATACCTAAATAAGATGACAGCTGGCTGGAGGGAGATCACCTGAAGGTTTACTGAGCCCCCTGAACCAACGCATACTGCGCCTGTGACATTACATACCATCCATCACATCATTAACCTCTTCTCCTCCGCCCCGCTCAGCTCTGAGAAACAGGAGCTACACGACGCTGCAGGACGAAGCCCTCAAAGTGTTCAGCTCTCTGCAGCACCTAGAGGGCGTGGCCGACCCGGTGCCCATCATCCAGGGCGTCCTGCAGACCGGCCAGGAGCTCAGACCGCTGCGGGACGAGCTCTACTGCCAGCTGATCAAGCAGACGGTGCGGCCGCCGCAGCCCGGCAGCCCCGGGAACCTCTGCAGTTGGAAGATCCTGGCCTGCATGTCCTGCACCTTCATCCCGACCAGGAGCGTCCTCAGATACCTCAAGTTCCACCTGAAGAGGTATGGGCATGTTAACAGATGGATGGAGACAGTTTGGGTCTGCAGAAAAACAGGTTTTTGGGGATGCAAGTAACGACAACCTTTCTGTAATCTGTCACTCACATTGACCAATCCGAACCGCTCTCTCTCTCTCCGCAGGACTCGAGAGCTCCTCCCCGGCTCGGAGATGGATCGTTACGCCGCCTTCGCCCTCGACTCCCTGAGGAAGACTCGAGCCAGGGAGAACGTCCCGTCGCAGGAGGAGATCCGCTCCATCGTGGCCCGGCAGGACATGAGCACCACCGTCCACTGCCACGGAGGAGGCTCCTGCAAAATCACCATCAACTCACACACGACAGCCGGAGAGGTGCGGCAACGATATTAAACATTTCCAGACATTACCAATCCCCCACTAATGCCATGCAACATTTTCCATTTAAGTTTAATTTAACTTTCCTCTTCCTAAAGTCCCTCCCGTTCCTTTTCTTCCTAAATATATACCATTATTCATCTGATCTACACATGTTAGAACATGTAGTTGTGGATTATTAGGCAGGCTCTAAAGATAGTGCTGGTTGTTTGTATCTGTGTGTGTCAGGTGGTGGAGAAGCTGATCCGAGGCCTGGCCATGGAGGACAGCAGGAACATGTTCGCTCTGTTTGAACACAACGACACCACAGAGAAAGCCATCGAGAGCCGCACGGTGGTGGCCGACGTGCTCGCCAAGTTTGAAAAGTAAGCGTTGCGGTGTCGTCTGTGTGCGTTTGTCAGTGTACGCGTTTGTGCCTGAAGCAGACAAATGCTTATGAACTCTCTCTCTCTCCTTCTCTCTGGTCTCCAGGCTTTCAGCCAGCCCAGACGAACACAACACCGGCTGGAAGTTTTACTTCAAGCTCTACTGCTTCTTGGACACGGACAACGTTCCCAAAGACAGCGTGGAGTTCGCCTTCATGTTTGAACAAGTAAGACGCGATTTAAACCAAACCAGCCATTTTTCTTTAGTGCCGAGCCGTCAGACTGACAGATGACCCGTCCGAGTTTAATATCTAATCTGAGTTTCAGCTAACAGGTATTTTCATTATTGATTAATCTGCTGATTACTTACTCAATTATTTGGTCTTTAGATCACAATCACAGTTTCCTAAAGTAGAAGGTCGTCAAATTCATTATTGTGTCCAACCTTGAGTCCAAATCACAAAGATATACATTTTTTATGAACATTACATGACGTTAATTTTAATGTATATACATATATATGTATATATACATATATTTTATATATATATAATATATATATATTATATATATAATATAATTTATATATATTTTAAAATTAAAAAATTAAATTAATATATATATATTGTATTATATATTATATATTTTTCAATTTTAATATATATATAGTAAATTTAAATTATTTATAATTATTTTTTTAACTTATTTTTTCAAAATTATCACATTATCACAAGTTTGTATTGAGAAGGGGTGGGTATTTATTTATTTATTTATTCATTCATTCATTCATTCATTTATTGATTGATTGATTTATCTATTCATTTATTTATTTATTATAGAAGTGGGTCCTTATTGTTGAGTATTTAAAGAAATTATTTGGTCAGATTTGTAATCTTGTCGACTTCTTAAATCTGATAGTTCCTGATTTAGCTCATAATACGGCTATTTTTTAGAGTGTATTGTTTTTTAGCTACGGTTCTAATAAAGCAGCTTTGTGTTGATATAAACACTGGTGTGTTTGAGCTTCTTTAATAATCTTTCCTCAAAGCGAGGCACTGAAAAACATGTGTTTCTGGTATTGTACATAAACCTACAGAATGTATAGTATTACCACCAGTACTGCTCATCAGGTAAATCAGGTATCTTGGGAGTTGTTATATTTCATGTGGGCCTATTATAGTCTCAGAATGCCGGCTTTAACAGATATATAACTAGAAACAGAAGCTTCCTTACTGAGGCAGTTGTTCTGGAAGCTGTCACTATCTTACATGTTCTCCGTCCTGCTGTCCACAGGCCCATGAAGCCGTCATCCGTGGTCAGTACCCGGGCCCCGAGGAGACTCTTCAGTTCCTGGCTGCCCTGAGACTCCAGTACCTCCAGGGAGATCACGGCTCCCAGGCCAGCATCCCCGAAATGTCCCAGGTGTTCCCCATGGTGCGGTTGCGGGCCCGGGTGCAGAACTCGGCCAAGACGTTCGCCCCGGGCGCCGGCTCGGTGGCCGACCGCTCTGGGGGGACGTCGTCGTCGGAGAGGAAACGCTCGAGCTTCCTGGAGGGAACGCTGAGGCGAAGCTTCAGGAGCGGCTCGCTGAGTCGGCAGAAGCTGGAGGAGGAGAACAGCCTGGAGGCGTGGATGAGGGAGGAGGCGGCGGCAGTGAGAACCAGCGTGATGGACAAGTGGAAGAAGCTGCAGGGGATGAACCAGGAACAGGCCATGGTCAAGTACATGACAGTGGCGAAGGAGTGGCAGGGATACGGATCCACACTGTTCAACGTGGAGGTGAGGACGGGATTGATGTTTAAAGGTCCCATATTGGGCTAATTTTCAGTTTCATTCTTGTATTTTAACTAAAACATGTTTAAATGCTGTAATGTTTAAAAAAAAAACATTATTTTTCTCAAACTGTCTGTCTGAATATACCTGTATTCACGCTCCGTCTGAAACGCTCCGTTTAACACATTTCAACGGAATGCAACGGAACTGCGTTGCTAAGCAACAGCACGGGTCCATGTTTACTTCCTGTCAGTTGATGTCATTCACATACACTGCAACAGGAAATAAACTGGGACACATTTAGAATGTTTACGTTTAAAACTGTAAAATGGTCTAAATATTGTATATTTGTGACATCACAAATGGACAGAAATCTTAATGGCTTGTTTCAAACGCACAGTTTCTGAATACGGGCTGTGTGTATTTCTTCGTGGATTGAGCATTTTGATACTTTCACAGTATTTATATATCACTTCAACCTGCTTTATAATAAAAAAAACTTTTTACAATATGAGACCTTTAATAAAAGAATCAGATTTTATTTGTCAATCTGCTCGCTTGTTGGGTCCCTTGATTGAATATTTTGTTACATTCTGTCAAATTTTATGAAATTATTTTTTAATTCTTCACTTTATTTTATTCTTTTTTTATGACATTTTAAAACAAATAATAGACATTTCAAACTCCAAAACTCCAACAGACTGTATTTATAATAATAATTGTGTTGGAATATTGGCAAACATTTTACATCTGAAAGAAATGACAATTATTGTTGGGAATTATTGGAATTAATTTGTTTTTTTAAATTGCGGAGAATTAAAGGAAATATGTATTTAAAAGCAAACTGGGTAATGATTTCATGTTGCAACATTTAAAATCAAAATGTGAATCTGACCATCACACCTGCTTGTTTCTGCTCGTCGTTTAGTGTCGGGACGGAGCGTTCCCCTCCGAGCTGTGGCTGGGCGTAAGCCGGGAGGCCATATCGGTGTACAAGCGAGGGGAGCCGTGGCCTCTGGAGGTTTTCCCGTACGAACAGATCCTCTCCTTCGGAGCTCCGCTGGCCAACGCCTACAAGATCGCCATCGAGGGCCGAGAGCTGGTCTTTGAAACGCAGATGGTTCGTACGACAAAACAAACTTCTGAAATAAGTCATATCATTTTCCAATTAGCCAACGCCTCACATTCACATGTCAAAGTTCAACTCACAGATTTAGGAGAGCATGCAGACGATGAAATGAAACACCAACCTTTGATCTTGAAACATCATGAACTGTATAAACTCTTCCTCTTCCTCTTCCTCTGCAGGTCATGGACATCGCCAAGCTGATGAAGGCCTACATCAGCATGATCGTCAAGAAGCGCTACAGCAACTGTCAGTCCGTCAGCAGCCACGGCAGCCAGTGTAGTGCCTGGTGAACTCCGCCCCTTTTAACCTTTGACTTTATGGCCACATGCCTGAAGTGCCGCTGAGGGTCAGACTTGGCCGTCGCGTGGACGCCCGTCCTCGGCGCTCTGGAGAGAGAGGCAGCTCGTACATTTGACATGTCAGACTGACTCTGTGAATGCTGGAGACGAACCACGATGCTCTTAATGTTAATTATTTTGACTGGTTTCATTCCAAAACATGAAACATCCACACCTCATAGATCACAACTTTTAAAAGAAACACAGTCAGCAGTTGTTTCAAGCAGGTAGGATAAAGCTGTTATTGGAGTCCACAAGGCTTCGCTCTGCTCAAGTTCACACACAGAACAATTTGAACCGTGACAGACTAGAAACCAGCTAAAACTCTAGAGATTATCATGATGATAAGACTTCTGATTGCAAGCAGGTTCCAGTTCTGAGAAGGTCGAGTGATGACGCCCATAATCAACCACAAGTTTTCAGGAAATCCAACAAAGCAGCTACTTGAGTCGTGTAACTTTACACTTACGAAAACCAGGAGCCCTGCTTGATAAATCAACCTCAATGTCCTTAATTGTAAGTAAATTACAGTTTCATTTATTTGCCTCCTACAAGAACCTTGAATCTAAGGTTTTATGAACAGGATGACTTCAGAATGAAGTTTTTACAGTGAAACAATCTGTTATCTCTTAAAATGTGAGTGTGTGTAAAAGACGGTCTAAGACACATGAGAAACACAGATTGTTGCTCGGGGGACCAAACAAGCATATTAATATTAAGAAAATGACATTATATGCAGGAGTTTTTGAACCGTACAGGACTGACTGTTTTGGGTAATAATGTTTCCATTAACAAAACTTAACAAAACAGAGAATCCCCCAGCATGCCAACATATAAAAACATGCACTGCAGGTTCAAAAAGACCTTTTTCAGGGCAGGGAGGGTACTGTACACAGTACTGTACTGTACTTTGTTATTGTTATCTATAGTGGTTGTTTGCATAAAAACACACAATTCAAATGATTATGATTATTTAACTATTTGCTTTGATTAAACAAAATCTTGGCAAGCTGCTTAGAGCTAATGTAATGAAGTTAAACAGGTCATAATTATCTCTCTATGATCTATTTTATATTGATGTGAACACACCTCCTTCAGACAACTGGATTTATTCAAGTTTCTCACCAAAAACTACATTGCACACATCATGATAACGTTGTAATTTACCTTCGCCCTTGAACGCCTCATAACAATAACTCAATGGCACCTCCGTTAACGTTTGTATCTCCAGTATTTAGCCAGTCAGGACTGTGCTGCCCACCGGCTGCTAACAGCTAACGTACCACCAGTGGTACGTGTACCATAGTTTGAGAACCACCGGTCTAAGACAACACAATGTTGTGTTCAAGAGCAATACACAGAAGTGTATCAACGTATATTAGTCAAACATCAACATAAAACTGCATTAAAGTCAAAGTGATTAGACAATAACAAACAACAATTTCTCCTCCTACTGGGCTCCTGAAACAGACAAATACAACAAGTTCAACTTCTCCAGTTTCTCAGACCAAAGAAAACCAGCTGAAAGGTTTAACCCATTCAGTCAGAGTTTACTCTGGAGGTGTGGATGCGTCTTGTTTTGGATTAAATCGGTTCATTTCTTCTTGATGCTAATGTGCTGCGACACTACAAGGACTGTTGTTGTTGTTGCAGGATGGGGCTATTTGTTACTGAGGTTTTTGTTCGTATGACTGTTTCGGTGTGTGAGAGTGTGAGTTTTGAGAGAGGTGTGTCTACATGTTTGAATGTAAAAAGCAAAAAAAAAAAAAAAAAGCAGAGAAGATAAAGAAAATAGTTAAAGCCTTTTCCTCTGCTTTGAAACACTCTGGGACTTGACCTTCTATACAAACCTTCTCTAGGATGATCTGTTCACTGTAAATAATATGCAACTGTACTCGTCTGAAGCATTTCAAGTTTGGGACTCATTGTTTGGATTGATTTGCTGATGACTGCTGAGGTCACACACAAGTGCCTGTTCAAAGGGGTAGTTTGGGTGTTTTGAAGTGGGGTTGTATGAGGTACTTCTCCATAGTTGCTGTATATTACCGACAGTAGATGACGGTCGGCACGCCAACGGCATCCAGAAACAGACACCAGAGCAGATATGGGGACGGCAGAAAAACATATTTTAGACACCTGAAGAAATTCTCATCTATAAAAAATAAATTAATATCCATTTAAGTCAGGGCTCAGCAACCTTTACTATCAAAAGAAGGCAAAGAAAATATCGTAAAACTGGGGGCATAACCGACCGTCATCTACTACTATGGATTAATTCCTCACACAACCCCTCTTCAAAACACCCGTACTAATCCCTTTAAGACTAAAGCAGGACGAACTGAACTCAAAAATCAGACTTTTGTCTCATCGATGCCACTCTTGTTCCTGTGTAACCAGAATCTGGAAGGTGCTCCCATGTTCCCTTTAACTTACCGATGTACTTTTACACTGCAGAATCTGTCCAGCTACACAAGTCATTCAAGCTCAAATGTGTTCTTGTGACAAATCTTGTTCATTTCTTAATATCGGTGCATCAATTTTATCACATTTGCTCCTCAAATCAACACTACCATGAAACAGTAGTTTGATTACTTCTTAGCAACATTTTAAAGCGTCAAGCCGATATGGCTGCAAAGAGATGTTAATCTCAGGTGTAAATAGGGCTGGGTTTTGAGTTTGTCATACTATATTTATACAGAAGAATATATACTTTTTAATATCTCTAGTTTTATTAGACTATTGTTGGCAACAGATTTTTATGTGATTTTTGTAAAACAAAAGTGATAAAGTACATCATCTAATTAGCCCAAATCTAACATTCCTGTGTACTTTTTTAGTCCATAAACGGTTCCTAAATTAATTGTATATAAAATGTACTTTATCGCCACAATCAGCCACTAAAAGGACTTGTTGCTATCGTTATTGTTGAATTGCAGTGAAACAAACATCCCCTTTAAACTACAGGGGCCTGCAGTCACCTATCACCTTCTAACTGGGATATATATACTGTACATACTTCAATATTTTAGGGCTTTTTTTAATGTTTGGAGATTGTTTTTTTCTTGCAAAACAGTAACAGACAAAAAAAGAAAACCCTGCACACTAAGATAAAAGTAATCATTCTTCTGTTCCTCTTTTCTTTTGTACATAATTGCTTCACCGCACCCGCAAGCACTTCGAAGAAATTCGTACCCTCCAGATTGTAGCGTAGTTATTGTTTGGCTTTAAAACATTACGCAATGCCCCTTTAAGTAACACAGACTGCAATGATTGGAACATTATTAGAAGATGGATGTCGATGCGATCACTCAGATTTTAGTTGGGATGACTTGCTCAGTTGGACCGTTCGCAGTGTAACATTCCTACAACATTTCACCGGAGCTCCGCGGGCGGCAGATCCATCCAAAGACGCGTGTGCAGGTTTTTCTTCCACAGTGCCTTGTTGTATATTGTGTATTTTGTTTTCCATGTGTGGTTTCTTTTTTTTTTCTGGTATAATGTGCAATGTTATATATATATACATATATATATACAAATATATATATATGTATATATATATTATAATCACGTGGCTGTACATTTTATACTGTAAGTCTTTGCCTTCTATTTTTTTTTCTCCTGAATGATGACCACATGGTGATTCGCTCAAGATAAAAACATCTTGTTGTATTTTTCTCTACGCAAACCATCCGACTAACGGTGGATATTTGACGCAATATTGGTATCTTGTTTGTTTGTTTGTTTGTTTTTTAATCTGTATTAGCGGTGTTATGTATTGAAAGGATGATTTTAACAATAAATGATTACATATTTGGTCTGAAGTTGCATTCATACACACTTTTTCCTTTATTTTACACAGGACAGAATCAACAGAAGTAGTTTTATGTTTTGAGTACTTTGCAATTAATTACTTTGAGATCAGTTTGGTGGGCCAGTATAATCACCATTAAACTTATTTTCCTCTATATCTGACTAGCTGGTAATGTCACCTGTTCTTAGGTCCATCCATCCATTTCTGATGCTTCTCTGGTCGTGATGCAGCCGACTCAATCTGGGAAAAAAGCAGTGAGGTCAGGACCAGTGTGCTGAAGTTACCAGAGACATACATGTCATAAAAGTGCTTCTCTGACAAAAACCTTGACTCTTATCGCTGAGATTTTTCAGGAGACGAGTAAGGACTATCTGATGAACATATGGTGCAAAATTTGTGTGTGTAGTGTCAAAAATGTGAGCAGCAGCAGTTTCTAAAAGTACTAACTTTTGCTGTCTTCCAAGAAAACTGTCCCAAATTTAACATTGGCCCCTATGGGAACGTAGCCTGGAGTTGCTCTCACTTCCAGGCATTTATCGACAAATGTGTAAGTCAGACTGATTCCATAGCTACATGACTGCGACCAGCACAAAATTTCCTACAATTTGATGAAAAAAATATTTATGAAGAGTGAAAACTGTAGGCAAGGGAGCAATTTGTTTGGAAAATTTTCAAAAGATTTTAAAGCTTTCCTCCACTCTAGCTGTGACGTCACACACTCTAGCTTTTAACGACCCATCCAATACACACCCATTATAAAATGTGAAACGTCTGAAAATTTAACAAAAAGTAAATTCAGATTTCGTGAAAACCGTGCTAGCTATCAAAATGCCCATTTGGCCCAATAAAGTCCCAAGTTTCGTGATCCATTTAAACTTGTAATCATGTTTCTAGGTTAACGTATGGCAACTCTGTATGGCCCCAAAGAGGAGTGTTTTTGAGCTCTCTTTACGTCGATTTTCCATTCATTCTTATGTAGCAAAAAAATCACGCTTTTGCGCCATTTTTTCGGAATGCGCTGCGCGAATCTCTTAGAAAAGTCGTAGCACACGATTCCCGATCATTCCGCAGGTTTTTTTTTTGCCTTGCGCTTACAGACACACTGGAATAATTCATAACTCCTAGTAGTGACGTTATAGGAACTGCGTTGCTAGGCAACAGCATGGGTCCATGTTTACCTTTCGTCAGCTGATGTCATTCACATACACTGCAACTGGAAATAAACTGGGACACATTTAAATGTTCTATATATCGTAGATTTGTGACGACTCAATTTAAAAGCACAGTTTGTGAATACGAGCTGTGTGTATTCCTCTGTGGATTGAGCGTTTCACTCGCTTTCATCCCTGAACACGGAAGAGGTTTCGGTCCCACCCGTCTGACTGTTAATCTAATTCACCTGGTAATGTCACCTGCTGGCGTCAGTGCTTCTCCGGGTCATGATAGCAGCAGACTCAATCTGGGAATAAAGTGAAATCATTAAAATAATCATCCTTGTACAATGGGTCCCATATATATTAGTCCCAACGTCTCCCAGAATTGAATAAAATAATACGATATAAAAGCGCTCACCTTTGGACAACCTCTGCTCAAAGGCAATCAAAGATGCTGCGCTTGGTTGAACACATGAACAGTGACGTGAGAAGTAAGCCTATGTGAAGAATGAAAAAAAGAGAGCTTGAGAGAGAAGTTCAAACCCTGCCTACTTTTTAACCAGTGCCACTAACTCCGCATACCGAATAAAGCTGGACTCACCAACATCAGATCATCTTCGTGCCTTGGGTCTCGATGTGAAGAAGCCACTGCCGCTACCTCCGGGATCTCTCGGTAGTGAAGTTCAGCCACTCGCCGTCGCCCCACAGCAGCCATCATTTATTTGCCCGACAGCGCAGCTCTAAAGCCAAACGCACTACATTCTATTTGACATCAGGTAAATAACTCACACTGCTCTCGGTGTATAGAAATATTCTTTATACATTACATCCATGTTAACACTCAAAAGAAATAGAAATACAGCCAACAGCAAAAGTCACATTCAAGTCATTTTGACGTCATTGAGACGTCATCACCCAGCCTCCTAAGGCACCAAAAAAAATCAACTGACCCAGGGTTGAGAACAGAACCCCCAAACCCATCCCCAAAACCCCAAAACCCCACAACCCAAACACCACAGGGCTCCTGGAAGCTCAACAGAATGGCATACGGACAGATCAAAACCCACAATTTTCAACAGCTGTATTTATAACTGGTACAATTCATCTGAGGACCGAGTTAAAGTGACATTCAAAGACGTCCATATTCGCTGCCTGCATTGTTGAGTGAAACTAAAACCTCAGTATCTTTCTGACATCAGTTGGATTGTTGTGCTCATTTACAATCTGTCCAAATCTCTGAATCCTGCCGCCTTCTGGTCTTCTAAAAGGTAAGATATATTTGTACAAAACGTGAAGCAGGTTTATCCAAAAGGAAACACAGTGATGAAGATACAAAGCTCTCTCTTCATAGTCCAGCAGATTTGGAAGGATCCAGTTTGAAACTCAAAGCTATATAAACTCAGTCAGTGCAGTTCTAAACCTAGAATCAAAGCGGTGTAAGTAGCGATGAACGGGCCCTCACGCCTTCCTGTGTGCGGGGGTTACTGGCAGGACGCCGGTCGACGTGGCCAGGCACAATGAAACAGGAACCCTCGACGAAAGATGGTTCATGAGTTGTGAAAGAGGACGGGGGCTATGAGTCTATATTGTCAGGTAAAATCCCTCAGGCCTGGACCCTTATCATGCTTGAGAAATTTGGAGCAGATTGGACTAAGAATGCTGAAGTTACAACAACTTCCTGTTTTACGGCGAAAGGCGCTTTTCGCCACCACGGCAACAATCTTGAACATGAATACGCAAACGATTGATAACTTTTCATTGCAAAGGTCTTTTATCTGATTAATTCTGTAGGAGGAGTTTGTTTAAGAACAGCACCTAAAATTCAAAATGGCCCACTTCCTGTTGGGTTTTACGGTATACCTCAGTATACATACCTATATGTTACATATACCCGCTAAATTCATAGATCTGGGTGAAACACAGCATTGGAGTTATGCTTGTGTTTATTTGTGTTTTAAAACATAGCTGGCGTGAAATAATCAGAAAATAACGATTCACTGCTTTGTTCTCACTAACGCCGCTCCCTCTCTTCAGTCACTCTATAGCTCTCTTTCTCTCTCTCTCGCTCGCTCGTTGAGCTGAGGATGAGGGGCCAACTTTGAATGCGGTGTGTTTACAAACCGCAACCGACAACGGTGACATATTATACCTTTAATGTGCAATAGTACCACCACTAAAATTAGCCTTGCATTGAGTCTGAATACAAAGTCCAGATCAGATTGATAAAAGGTTTTTTTTTGCACCACTAGAATAGACGCCTTCTCTTCATTTTGCCGTCGTCCAGCAATTGTTTTCTGATGTGTAACATATTTACAGCCTCACTGGGCTGCTAGAAAGGCATGTTGCTAAGCTGTATATCAGTAACACTTTATTTTATAGACCTGTAAGATTCTGATAATTTGGAACCAATTACAAGGACCTCCATTTGATCCCAAGTAAACCCAAGGTAAATTCTCATTTGTTATTTATTTATTTTTGGAAATTGTAGGTGTACTAATTTAACATGGCTTCAATTTCCACCAAATTGCAGTTCTTTCTAGGAACCTTCCTATAGAATTTACAGTTAAATATCTTTCTATGAAATTATAGGAAACTACGGTACTGTAAAACTAAGGTTGATCAGAGTATCTGAAGATATTTTGTTTCAGTACACATCGGCCCTTGTGCTGCGTTCATGTCATGTGGCAACTTCTGTAATTACTTGTTCATGTCAAGACTGTCATTTTTTTTCTCTAAAAGATCCCATACATCCGACCTGGTGCCAAACAATAAGGAAGTGTCTAGAAAAGCAAACAAGCACGGATGCCTCAAATCAGTCAAAGCCCATTGTTCAAGGTAGTATAGTGCTACGCTGACCATGCACAGTATCTATTAACTCTCACACAGCCAACTCTGCAATCCTAAACTACTATGTGATGATTTGAATGGTAATCCTGATTGAATACTTTCTATCCAACATGACATGAATGCTGCACAATGGTCTGGATAAAGAAATAGTAGAGGTGTAGTTTGTGAAAGGGAACAACATCACATGAGTTCATTTAACTGTTGAGATTGTTGTGAGGACCGGCCTCAGAGCAGACAAACAATTCAAACTCATTCTGAAAACATTTAGTGACAGGAAATCTGCAAAAAAACAATGTTGTGTAATGTTATAAACCACCCAGAGAAGCCTTTTACCACCAAGTGCAAACCATCAGATGCTTTTGTTCCTGCATAAATACCGTTACACCGATGTTACACGAATGACGACCTCTCCCGAGTCACTGTCCTGGCTGAGGTTGTTTCGGGGCACCATGCCGGGACAAAAGGGGCCCAAACAGAGGCAGGTCCATGGCTGAGGCCCCAGCTGGGTGGGACGTAAGGGGCCGTTGGGCCCGAAGGTGGACAGAGGCAACCAAAGCGTCCTGGGAGACAACGAGGAGTGGCCGGTGCTCGTCTCCTCCATGTCCTTCGCTTTGTCGTAGCTCTGAACGTCCCAGTGGAGGTTGACGGCCCGCCAGCGCATGAAGACGTTGTACACCGCTGCCCCCTCGTGGACAATCAAACCTGTCACAAGGACATAAAACAAAGGCAATGTTAATCCTCTGATACTGTCACTACAAACACAAAAGCCTGTCACTGACTGACTGATGAAGTTAAGTAATTGTTTTCTCATTGGCTGTTGCTCTTTCCAAATGAAAAGGGGGGACATATTAGCGGTTCCACTCAGATTTTTTCAGATTATCTATCTCACCGTTTATAAAAATAACTTTTTTTTAATCCTATTTGCTCCATTTCTACCCACTGCAGCTTTGTGTCAGTGTCAGGTTATAATGGATGTTGTGCACATCTGTATAAACATGAGTGGATGTACAGTCAGCCGGTAGCGAAGCAGCCTGTGAAAGATGATGAAGCAGTTGATGTCAATCACCAAATGCAAGCTGTGACTTCAGTGCTCTGCCTGAACTAACTAAAGCTATGCTCCATCTGTGCTATAGATTTTGTCTTATGTAACCTAGACAGAGAAAAAAAATATGTGAAATCATCTTTTCTATGCACAAATAAACATCAAGGTTTCACAGAGGGGTTTGAACACTTTCCCAACTTGAAATTCAACAGTTTTTTGATCAGAGGAAATTCTTTACATTCTGCTGACTACAGCTGTGTGACTCATTCACAGGCTCACCTACCTACGCAGACCAGGTCCATGAAGCCGTACATGCCGTAGCAGATCTGGAAGAGGACGTCGCGGCGCTGCCAGACGGCCTGCGGGCTGAGAGCCGACCACAGCAGCCAGGAGATGCTGGCCACCAGGAAGAGAGAGCCCAGGAACACGGCGATGATCTGCACCTTCTCCACCAGGGTGATGGTGATGGACTGCCACTGACACACAGAGAGGAGAGAGAGAACCCAAAGGACTGTTACAAACACACATGTTCTGATCTGCCACTTCTATGGGTGAGGGCTGCTTAGTTAAAACTACTTGGGTAAACTTAGAGCAGGATTGCTGTAAATTTTAACCCTATAAGACCCACAATAGAGCCGTTTTTGCCTTTTCTAGGGAGGGTACAGGGGGTCTTTAGGGGGAGATAGCAGGTCAACAGTAGATGTCACAAAGAAGTGGTGTACATCATCTGAAAGCTGGGAACGTGGAGATTAATTTGAGATGCTGCTCTGAGATGTTGCACTGTGCGTAAAGTTGTTCAAGTCATAAATCAGGTCAGTCTAGGTCTCTAGTCTGATCCATCCATCCTCTGAATGCTCTAGGTCTCTAGTCTGATCCATCCATCCTCTGAATGCTCTAGGTCTCTAGTTTGTGTCTGTAAAGTTTCATGAGGCTGTGATTATCCTAGAGGTCACCACAGGTCATTTTATACAGTGAGGACAATGAAATGTCTCCTATGGGGACTAACATCATCACACATGAATCCAGTTGGGCTCATTGGATCCACAAGAGTCTCAGCTTTACAGTGAGACCCATGGAATTCAAAGACTGTTTAGGGACCCCAGTATGCAGAAATATTCAAATACACCCATTTTAGAATAAAAATAACACATTTATACTGCATTCATAAAACTGCATGTTCTTTGCCCAGAACTAAATAAAGTGGGCATGTCTGTAAAGGGGAGACTCGTGGGTACCCATAGAACCCATTTTCATCCACATATCTTGAGGTCAGAGGTCAAGGGACCCCTTTGAAAATGGCCATGTTAGTTTTTCCTCGCTAAAATTTAGCCCAACTTTGGAGCATTATTTAGCCTTGCCCGCGATCCGACGGGTCTCAGAGGGTTAAAACACTGACTGTTTGAAGGGCTTCAGTGACATCGTACGGCCAAACACGCCGACCTCCTCTCCTCTAAGTGCAACAAACACATATGATGCTCCTGATAACACCCACACAGATTGATTCCCATGTAAACCCACTCATAATTTGTGCGACCATTATGTAATCTCGTGCAAACGTTATAATAAATTGTGCAAAAAATATAGAATTATTTCTGCACACCAGTTATTTCCATGTGTACTTCCACCATAATAAAGGCTAAAATGTCAAGCAGCCTGACTGGCAGGACCTCGTCTGGCTGGAAAACAACATCAAACAGAACACGACGGGTTACGTCACGACACGGAAACACAAAACCAGGAGGAAAAGAGGATGACAAAAAGTTGTGGAGTGAACAAATCACCAACAAGAGAAGATAGGAGAGCGGATAAGAAGAAAACAGAAAAGCTCCGAATAAACAACTCGGAAAACAGAAAATGATCAATGCCGAGCGGATGATCGCGAAGCTGCACGCTGCTCGCTTCAGAAGAAAAGACTTTTAGGCAGACTGAGTGGACATAAAGCAAGAAAGCGGAGCTCTGCCGAGCCTCAGCTGTGTGTTTGCTCAGTCTGCCAGTGACTCAAGTCCCATCTGGAGCGAACAGATCTGAAAAGGCCTCAATGTTCTTCAGTTGAGGAAACGATCCAGAATGCAGATATTTTTAAGCCTCATGAGTCTCTGTCTGCTCAGCTTTGGAGGAAAAGAGGACTGAAGGAATCCAAACTGACGGCAGAGAGCTGAAGAGGAAACAGAAACACTCCGCAGGTTCAGTCAACGCTGCCATAAACAACATCTGTGTTTTCTTGAAAATAAACTGGTTTTAGATGCACTGCTTTTTAAATTTGGTTGAGCAGAACCCATTGAAAAAGTAAATATCCATGTGTATTTTGTGTTAATGTTTTCCTGATTTGTGTACCCTAAAGCCTTGTATGTGGGTTTATTGTTTATTTTTATTATTCATGTTTTCGTGTGTTTGCTTATCTCCTTTTTTTGTCTTGTTTTGCCTTTAGTTGCTAGTATCGTTTGTCTGTTACTACATATCTGAAATGACTTCACAGAAGTCTGTACTACTGATATGCACATGATTCCTAATACAAATATTTGAAACAGAAAAGGTACTCTAACAATCAAAGATAAAATCAGAGCAGCAGAGGCAGAGATGTCTGGATTTGTAGTCCATAATATGGCCAAAGAGTGTCGAAGCAAAGAGAAGAAACTCCGGTGTGTTTTTGACAACAGCTGCTGCTGCCGCCATTTTGGACTGAAAACCCTTATTGTATTTATAATATTTTATTGTTCAACACAGGCCATTTTGGTAGAATATGACGATAGAATAGAAATTATTTTGTTTTACTTGTGTATGGCACTTTTTAGGCGGATGTTTTACTGGCATCCGGTCATCGCTTTCAGTCTAATTGGTTTGTGGACTGTGGTTTTGAAGCCTCGAGTTCAGCATTTTGGCCGTCGCCATCTTGTTTTTTTGCAACCAGAAGGTTGAAGGTGGAGTTAAGTACAACCGAACGCTGAATACGACATTTTTAGGCGACCAAAATGTTACAATTAACTTTGATGAAGTGAAAACACACTGTGAAAGGGTTAAAGTTCTAAGACAAAGACACGAACAACACCCAGACTGGACAACGCCGTGGTAACCCCGCACTAAAGCATCCCCTGATTCATCATCTATTTGACTCTAAATGGGACCATAATTTACTAAATGAGCATCATGCTGTATTGAAGAAGACTTGAAACTAGCGATTGAGACCATAAACTCATGTTAACAATGTTTACTGAGGTAATAAATCAAGTGAGAAGTAGGCTCATTTTCTCATAGACTTCTATACAATCAGACTTTTTTTTGCAACCAGAGGAGTCGCCCCCTGCTGGCTGGTAGAAAGAATGCAGGTTTAAGGCACTTCAGCATTGGCTTCACTTTTCAAACCCCTGAGTTGCCCACTGTGTTCACCAGTGATGAGTCTTTCATAAAAAAATAATAATAAGCTTCTATTAAAAAGTTTTATTTAGAAGGTAAAGAAGAACTCAATTACATAAGAGCACTTCTACATTTGGGTTTTTTGCAGGAAGAGCTCCGACAGACGCAGGTGGGTTTATTTGTTGTCAGTGTGCCAGTTAAACAGCTTTTACCAGTTCAGCTCTGCGTGGCTGTTTTTCCTCCAGCACAGAAAGCTATGAATATTTCTGAAGAGCATAAATCTAACCGGTGGGTCGATAACATCAGAGACTGTAAAAAAAAACAACCTCTTGTTAATGCCTCCGGAATAATTTAGAGAGCACGCTCGGAGGGAGAAAACCGTAACCTCAAAATGTTTATGGCTGTAAAAAGCTGTATAAAAAGCCAGAAAGAATATAATGGGCTGCAGGTTTGATGTCACATCGCTTGCCAGGCGTTTAATGTGAGAAGAAGGTTTTCCAGGAAGAAGAGCACTCGCTTTTTCATTGATATCCACAAGTTCTCAGTTTAACACTTAAACTCCCATCTTCATACAAAGTGTGCTTTCCAACAACATGTGACTTAAAGCGAACACAGCTCTCTCTCCCTCCTAAACGAAAGACAAAAACGGGTCTATCGCGGGTCTCAGAGGGATGAGATCTCGATAATGTGGCCAATATAAGTGTGTGTTTCCACAGGTGACCATATCTTCAAGTGTGCCCTCTCTCAGCCATCTCCACCAAACCGTTCAATAGAGTCCCTAACTGAGGCGCCTTTAAGCAGAGAGGAACCGGCCCATTAAACCAGCAGCCCCTTCTGCAGTATTTTACCTGCCAAGGTGTCTTCATGTTGATGGCGATGACGTGGAAGCGATAGCAGCAGAGCTCGCAGGTCCAGCAGCCTCGCTCACTGATCCACTTCAGCAGGCAGTGCTGGTGGGTGTAGCGCACTGAGCCGTCACACCGACACGGGTTCAGCAGGTCGCCCTGGAGACCGGAGAGAGGCCAAAGGTCAATATATGAACATACTGTAGAATAAATGGGGGCCAACAAGTGGCAGAATATACTATACATACTATACATACTATACAGAATATACAGAAATACGATAATAAGGCCAGTAAGAAAGTTGATGTTGTCATATGAGCATACAATCACGCCAACTAAACTATGATTGTGAACATTATACCTGCCTGTTAGCATTTAGCTCAAAGCACTATTGGTGCAGTAGTGTTGCTAATAACATGGCTGTAGACTCTTGTTTTTGTTTGTTTTTAAATCGGCCAAAATACTTGTCATGAATATATATTGACATAAAACCTAAACATAAATACTGTTCTATTCAAGTATCCCAGTGACTGTGAGCCGGCATGCACAAAGGCGTCGGCAAAAAAACTATAACTTCTTTAGGTTTAGGTAACAAAACTACAACTTATTTAAGTTTAGGCAACAAAACTACAACTTCTTTAGGTTTAGGTAATAAAACTACAACTTTTTTAAGTTTAGGTAACAAAACTACAACTTCTTTAGGTTTAGGTAATAAAACTACAACTTCTTTAGGTTTAGGTAATAAAACTACAACTACTTTAAGTTTAGGTAACAAAACTACAACTTCTTTAGGTTTAGGTAATAAAACTACAACTTCTTTAGGTTTAGGTAATAAAACTACAACT
>CAKAOI010004030.1:3173-16111 GCA_916701655.1 Sebastiscus albofasciatus | reverse complement strand
TTTAAGTTTAGGTAACAAAACTACAACTTCTTTAGGTTTAGGTAATAAAACTACAACTTCTTTAGGTTTAGGTAATAAAACTACAACTACTTTAAGTTTAGGTAACAAAACTACAACTTCTTTAGGTTTAGGTAATAAAACTACAACTTCTTTAGGTTTAGGTAATAAAACTACAACTACTTTAAGTTTAGGTAACAAAACTACAACTTCTTTAGGTTTAGGTAATAAAACTACAACTTCTTTAGGTTTAGGTAATAAAACTACAACTACTTTAAGTTTAGGTAACAAAACTACAACTTCTTTAGGTTTAGGTAATAAAACTACAACTTCTTTAGGTTTAGGTAATAAAACTACAACTACTTTAAGTTTAGGTAACAAAACTACAACTTCTTTAGGTTTAGGTAATAAAACTACAACTTCTTTAGGTTTAGGTAATAAAACTACAACTACTTTAAGTTTAGGTAACAAAACTACAACTTCTTTAGGTTTAGGTAATAAAACTACAACTTCTTTAGGTTTAGGTAATAAAACTACAACTACTTTAAGTTTAGGTAACAAAACTACAACTTCTTTAGGTTTAGGTAATAAAACTACAACTTCTTTAGGTTTAGGTAATAAAACTACAACTACTTTAAGTTTAGGTAACAAAACTACAACTTCTTTAGGTTTAGGTAATAAAACTACAACTTCTTTAGGTTTAGGTAATAAAACTACAACTACTTTAAGTTTAGGTAACAAAACTACAACTTCTTTAGGTTTAGGTAATAAAACTACAACTTCTTTAGGTTTAGGTAATAAAACTACAACTACTTTAAGTTTAGGTAACAAAACTACAACTTCTTTAGGTTTAGGTAATAAAACTACAACTTCTTTAGGTTTAGGTAATAAAACTACAACTACTTTAAGTTTAGGTAACAAAACTACAACTTCTTTAGGTTTAGGTAATAAAACTACAACTTCTTTAGGTTTAGGTAATAAAACTACAACTTATTTAAGTTTAGGCAATAAAAAACCCCCACATAGTTAAGTTCAGGGAAAACAATGTTTTGGCTTAAAATAACTACGAACACAAAGACATCTACACATTATTGGATTCATGGGATGCGATTTCCACCCTTACAGAGTATCACACTGTCTATACTACAGCGCCTGACTTCCGCTTCTGCTCCTGTCATAATTACTACAGTCGCTAGAGGTCGCTGTCGTGTTCTTTTATACCTTCTTTCGGTGATTTACCATGTGAATAGATGATAAAATCTACTAATGGGTGCTGCATGGCCCCTATTTGACCCCTCTATGGGGCTTACAGCAACTGATAATGCCTATTTAATAGCCTGATAACAGTCTAATCGGCTGAACAATCAGCACAGAGGAAGCAGACTTCTGCCTGTTTCATCATCTGTAAAGAAGCTTTCCTTTTGTACACACTTAACGATGTAACATGGAGCCAGCAAAACAAAGACTGCTAATGTTACTTAATATTCATATCTTGTGTTGGTGTTTCTACTATCTTGACCACTCTCTGTAGTGCCAGTGACAGAGTCGTGAAGAAATAGAGGGAGACTATCTGCTCTTGGGTCAATATCGGAACCGTCGCCCTTAGATTAATCTTGCATCCATTTTCAAGGTCCAAGTGTCAACTTTCCCATCATCTAGAAATCCTTGTTTCCAGGCCTCAGTTTGGCCTTTTTCTCCCAGCGGGTCATACATCAAAGAAAATACACGACTTGTTCACCAGAGGGCTTTACCAGCATCGCTCACATCAATGATCATTTCTCAAAAGCTACAACACTCGCGGATATTAACGGCGGGATGCGGCGTGACATTAATCATCGCGGCCGTATCTGTTTGTGCCATTTCTTTTTTTTTTCTTCCTCCAGGCATTCCTCAAGCAGCCATTAACTGTAGCTCTGACCTGCCGGCAGGGCTGTGAGTGGCATATTAATAGTATATTAAGGTCAGTGGTCAGGCAGCTCGTTTTTCATCGTGTCATATTAACCTTGTGGGTTTAAAAGGACCTTGGAGGCTTTCGCTTGAATCAACTTGAAGCGGGTCGGCTATCCACCGAAGCTTTGATTAATAAAAGCCAACATCAAGGAGGATTTTAATATGTTTCTGAAATCTCTGAGGGCACATTTGATGGAATCATTCCACTTATTTTAGTATTATAAAAGCCAAAGGATTCTGGAGTCTACAAGAAAGTCAACAAGACTCCAACTAAAGGGTGTTAATAGAACTATTATAAACTCGGACACTTGTGTTTGGTCGATTATTTCTCTGTTGTTCCAATGCTAATGGTCATTGTATTTTACCTCGTTGGAAAGCCTGTTTATTTACCTTCACAATGATGTCCAACTTGTAAGGATCATGCATTTGTGGGATGAGTGGCACAGCTGGTTATATGGGTAGCGCCCAAGATAAATTTGCCAAAATGCTCTGCCAATGGTAAACAGTGTATTCTCATAAGGCTACCAGGAAGCCTGCAAGGACTGCCCTTCACTGTCAGGCCCGTTTACGCTGTAAACTATAAACTGTGTTACCTTCATCACAATGCTTAAATGTCTTGTGGCTTTTGCCTGAAACGGCTCTTTTGATAGTAAAGGTTGCCGACCTCTGTTCTAAGGTAACGCAAACATAGCGACTCTTATTTTCAGATGATTATACACTACAGAAAACATACTTATTAATATTATATTCCATTTCTGTCAATAGATCCCACTAAATGCTGCACACTGATCCTTTAAAGACCTGTAATCATTTCCAAAACAGTCTCAACTCAAGGTCCACTTACTCACTTGTTCTGGAGCTTTAAATGCAGTTAAAAGCTGCTGAAATAGATAGGAGGTGAACCTTCAGTTATGACAGTTTTGTCAAAGAACTTGCCAAAAAATCCACTTATTGAGGATCATGGGATGCGGTTGAAGTCTCTGGAAAAGTCTAGTAAGTGAACCTTTAGTGTTGGCAGGCAGCAGTTGTCAACTGCTGTTTGAACAAACTATCAAGCACAAATTGGAGTTGGGATTGTTTTATCAGCTGCTTGTTTCCGAAGTTAAGAATGAAGTTTGATCAGCATTTAAAACAGCGATCCACTGAAGTTTAATTGGCCTTTTCTTCTGGTGTTAAAGAACATCTCATTCTCACTCTTATCTGCTCAGACATGACTATTTTAAAGTGTCAGATTTCCGTTTTTGTAATCTCCTTGATAACTGGGGAGCTCGCTCAGCCTGCAGGCCTTGTATCAAAATCAAATATCAGTCTGGACCCGGAGGCAGAGCTATTAGATTAGCTCCGCTAATAGTCTATAGCCCACGTTCAGAAGACAGGATATTCACTTAGGCATTTACTGCCCTGACTCCTCTCTTTCCCTTAAAGCTCTGGGAAGGATGAATCGTCCCTCACCGAGGCTCGCTCGCTGTCACGAGCCAAATAGGCCTGCAGAGTGTCAGATTTCAGAGACGGGTGGACAGAGTGTCTATTTGTCTCTACAGGTCCGCATCTGTCCATCCACCTCCAGGAAGACACGCAGACTGATGCATCACTCGGGGATGATATTTATTATACACAGATTTTACGATCAGTCACTGTCATCCACCTCTAAGATGTTTCATTGTGTATTGATCGTACAACTGACCGATACTACCATAGTTTATGGGAAGACATGAACTTAAATTGACTCTATAAATAAAAAATATATATATATTAATATAATGTATTTTATCTAGCATTTATCTAGGCTGTCAATCGATTAAAATATTACGTTTTTATCTGTTCAAAATGAACCTTAAAGGGAGATTTGTCAAGTATTTAATACTCTTATCAACATTGGAGAGGGAAAATATGCTGCTTTATGCAAATGTATGTATATATGTATTATTGTAAATCAATTAACAACACAAAACAATGACAGATATTGTCCAGAAACCCTCACAGGTACTGCATTTAGCATAAAACAATATGCTCACATCATAACATGGCAAACTGCAGCCCAACAGGCAACAACAGCTGTCAGTGTGTCAGTGTGCTGACTTGACTATGACTTGCCCCAAACTGCATGTGATTATCATAAAGTGGGCATGTCTGTAAAGGGGAGACTCGTGGGTACCCAGAGAACCCATTTACATTCACTGATCTGGAGGTCAGAGGTCAAGGGACCCCTCTGAAAATGGACATGACGGTTTTTCCTCGCCAAAATGTAGCGTAAGTTTGGACAAGCTAGTATGACGTGGTTGGTACCGATGGATTCATTCGGTTTTATAGTTTCACTTTCAAACTGAACCCGCTACCGTCCAAAAGATCGGATTGCGTTAATGCATTAAAGAAATTAGTGGCGTTAAAACGGATTTGCATTAACGTGTTATTATCGTGTTACCTTTGACAGCCCTACTGTAGTTTTACCACATCATTGTGGTTTTCAGTGGAGAGTTTTGGCGTTCCATGAGGATTGTTTTCAGCCTCATAAGAATAACGTTCTCATCATCTTTTTATCTTCTTTTAATTGCTTTTATTTTCTGTTTTAATGCATTTATTTACATTATTCAAAGCACTTTGAAGTGCCTTTGTGTTTGGAAGGTGCTCTACAAATAAACCTGCCTTGCCACATTTCTGGAAATCAGTCTATATAAGTGTTAGCCATACCATAAAATCTAATTTATGAAACATAAAGACCCTCCGGAGGGAACTGCTATGTCCATTTCTGGCTTCCTCTTCCTCCTCTCATGTATAACCCTCCTATCGTCTTCCCGGGTCAATCTGGTTTGACTGTTCATAAAGCATACAGTATAAATTATCACCCATTTCTGTGATACACCTTTTCGACCAACTTCATTCCAACGCATTACCAAAAGTTTTACACTTTTTTTTAATTTATGGTTAATAAACCTGATTTCTGTGAAATTCTACGTCATTTTTGAGTAAAAGAAAACTGAAATTATGAATTATTTTGACTATAGTTATTATCAGAGGCACATGCTATTGAATAAAACACCCATAATTCAACGATAATAGTGGTCTTTTTTGATGGCAAAGACCATAGTAGGGAACCATCCGTGTTATTTTGGGGCAATTAGATGACAGATATCCATATTTATTTATTTAGTGAAGTTTGAAAACGGGTCAGATTTGACCCGAGGACAACAGGAAGGAATCAAATTGGAGAATAACATTTTGTTTACAACACCTACAGTACAGTAGTAGCTCTTCAAACAAACCTGCACTACAATACTGCCTTTAGTTGATGAATGATGATGAATAGAATTAACAAAGGAATGTTATTTGGATGCGTTACAGACGATTAAACACCCACATGTCTCTAGAGAACTCATTCATGCTGCTGCTCTGATCTGAACGGCCATTCACAGATGTCATGAGCCCTCACAAGACACTTTTCTGCACTCTAGATGTTGATTTTGATATTTCTTTTTAAAATTAGTATAATTTTAACATGATTATTCCTGGATTACAATACTGTCAGTGTTACTTTAGAGTCAGGTTAGTCTTTACTGTGTATTTTTGTGTAACTTTGAAATCTGCAAGTCTGATCTACAGAGATAAGGCAGTCTTAGTTTTTTCTCTGAGTCTGGTATTTGGGAGAATTAGACAAAAACTAACACCGACTACTTCGAAGAAGAAAAAAGCCAATCTACCTCCAAGCTACCCCTGAACCAACAGCTGTGTTTTTATGTCGACGATCACATGATATTCGCTTGTAACTAACTGAAAAGTAGAAAAACATTGCTCAAAATTCATAGTTTCTTATTGTATTTAAGACACTTTTTTTAATAAAAGATTTGTGCAGCTGTACAAATAAAATCTACAGCCTTGATTTCAGTTCTGAGACCCGCGGACATTTAGGCTAAAGTTTGGCGAGGGGGGTCCCTTGACCTCTGACCTCAAGGTATGTGAATGAAAATGGGTTTTATGGGTACCCACGAAATCACAGCATGGCTTTTTCTATGGTGTTCCTCAAGGCAAAAAAATGCATGTCTATTTCTTATTAATGACTAGAACAACTTGACACACAGTGCTGCATCTCACTACGACTACATACACGCTGAAAATCAAACATTTTTTTCTGTATTCATTTTGATATTTCCTGAGAAGTGTATGATTCAACTTTTTCTCATGGTCTGGTGTTAAAAAAGTTAACAAAAATCGCAATGTCGAATCGCAATACATATGGAATCGGCACCCGAGTATCTTGATAGTATCGAATCGGGGGAACGGCGTATCGTCCCAGCCCTGCTGATCACACTCCCTCTGGCTCACTGTGGTTTCAGTTTTTAAATCATTGATGATGCATTGTGTTTGGAAATGGTTTCAGCTGCTTTTAGCCTTTCCTGAGATTATTACTGACCGCTTTTCTATGTTGTAGCACGTCGAGGGAGGACTAACGTTAATGTATATTTTAAAGTATTTAAAATCTGCAAAGTAATCAGCTGTCAGATAAATGTTAACCGAGTAAAAATAACATTTCTCTCTGAAATCAGAATCAGTTTTAATGGCCAACTAAGTGTGAACACATACAAGGAACTGTAATTGAAATGTAGTTACTTTTCAGCACTAATGACTCAGCTGTTAAGATAGTAAAATGATGATATTCTTCATTACGCTGGGGGGTTTCTGTGGGACTCTAAAAGACCCCCGAGCTCACTTTTGGAAGTGCTGAGCTATGCGCTGTCCGTGGTGCTGAAGTCCCTGCAGCAGTTCAATCTCTTGTGTTGTTCAAATGAAACTTTTCTGTACTGTCAACGATGGTTTATACTCTTGAGTTTGGTTTTCTTTCTCTTACTCTTCAACTCTCCCTTCACACATTCAAACAGCTCTATTGATGGACATGGTATTAGCGTATTCTCAAAGACTGGAAGACACCAACTCAACCGTGCTTCAGAAACTGGTTGCATGGACTGGTTTCAGTTCTCCACATGGACAAATTGCAAACTAATAATTTAGAAATGGCAAGAATCTTGGGGTCCCTTTCCTGCAACATTTGGACTCAGTTTGACAGCATTTGTATTCATATATTGATTGTTTCTCTGTTGCTGAATAACTGCCATTATGGATGGCTTGCATTTAACAATCACATGTGGATGATACTGTATGCAGTGATATGAATGACACGTGTTTTAGATCATTTTCTCAGTTATTTGTACCACTCCTCCACGGGTGTAAGTGTGTGTGAATATTTAGGTTGGGCTATGGGTTTTGATTTGTGTTTGGTTCTGGTTGGCTCTCTTCACTACAGAACAACTGATATCTGTCCAATCAGGCCAGTTTCCCAAGCATGGAAACACATATTTTGTCTTGAATGTCCTGTCGAACTTTGTGTGGTATTGCTGTTTCTGTCTAGGTGTCTCAATGAGATCACCTGTCACCAGTCAGCCAATCAAGTTCCAGCACTGGGAGGACTGAACCCCTTCACCTTCACTCAATTAAATCACCATTCACAAAAGCAGTTCTTTAAATCTGACAGATCTGATGATAGCACCCTGGTGTCTGGTATCTGGTATCAGAGCTGCCTCAGTAGGTCCACAACTATTCTCAGGGACTCCTCCAACCCAACTCATCACCTGTTTGACCTGCTGCCCTCTGGCTACAGCTACAGCTCAATGAAAACCTGCAGACTCACAGACAGATTCTTTCCCTTAGCCATACGGACACTGAACAAACAATAAATCTGTGCAATATTAAAACACTGAGTGTAAAATACATTTGTCTGTGCAATATATCCTTGATGCAATATACACTTCAAATGCAACTACCTTTGTTTACATTTTATTTATTACATCTACCCTATGTATTTTACAAGTGCATTTTACATTACATCTATTTTTTATATTGTATACTTCTAGTGTAACACTTCTGTTTATATTTATTTACTTATTACATCTATTTTACCTATTTTACAAGTGCAATTACCTCTGATTACATTACATCTATTTTTATATTTTATACTTCTAGTATAACACTTCTGTTTATATTTATTTATTACATCTACTTTAGCTGTTTTATTTGCTTTATAACTGTGTGTTTTACCTGTTATATGTTTTATCTGCCTCCTTTAGTCTTAGTTAAGTATTTGTTTTAAAGCACTGAACCAGAAGTGGCAACTGTGAATCTCGTTGTATTTAATACAATGATGACAATAAAGCTTTCTATTCTATTCTATTCTATTCTGTTCTGTTCTGTAGGTGTCAGTGTTGCATTTACCTGCTCTGCACCCTGGAAGCAGATCCTGCAGCTGGGAGTGGGGATGCAGGTGTCGCTGCTGCAGTTTGAATGCATCGTCTGCTCCTTGCAGGATGATCTGCCTCCGACTGCTCCATCAGCTCCATCAGCTCCATCCTCACCGGACAAATCCCCCACATTGTTCCCCTCGCATGCATCCCTGCAGCTCCGGCCCTCTTCCTCCTCCTCCTCTCCCTCTCCCTGCTCTGCCTCGTCCTCATCCTCTGGCTGCCGGCGTCCTTGGGATCCGTGCGCTTCGCCTTCATCCCAGGTGTGGTGCTGGGTGGTGGAGGTGATGGAGGTGATGGGGGTGATGGAGGTGGTGGTGTCTGCACCCCCACAAGCTGGACCCGCCTCTCCCTCCTCTGTGCTCATAATAAAAATGAAAAGTCGAGATATAAATTGCATAGATGCCACCACCGACAGCTTTTACACACAGTTCTATCCAGCAGCACTGCGACGCAGAGAGGATGTGATGTGTGATGCAGCCTTAAAGGCTCCAAGATGTGCCTCCTGCTCGTGGATACCGAACCGAGCTCCTGTAGCCGAACCTATGGTGCTGTAGCCGGGCAGAGCTGCAGATCAGCGGCCCCGTCGCTCGGCTGGAACCGCCTCATGCGCTCCGGAGACCCGGGGAGCATCTCCAAGCAGCAGCCTCCTCCAGGCATCGCAACCGGGACTCAGCCGGATTCCCCCTCTTCCTCCTCCTCTTCGTCTCTCTCCTCCTCTTCCTCTCTCCTACTCTTCCTCCTCCTCTTCTTCCTCCTCCCTCCTCCTCCTCTCTCTCCTCCTCTTCTTCCTATTCCTCCTCTTCCTCTCTCCTACTCTTCCTCCTCCTCCTCTCTCCTCCTACTCCTCTACCTCCTCCTCTTCTTCTTCCTTCTCTTTCTCTCCTCCTCCTCCTCTTTCTCCTCCTCCTCCTCCTCCTGCTGCTTTTCCTCTTCCTCTTCTTCTTCCTCCTCCTCCTCCTCTTCCTCCTCCTCCTGCTCTTCCTCCTCTTCCTCCTCCTCCTCCTCTTCCTCCTCCTCCTCCTCCTCCTCCTCTTTAGTCAGCTGAGGAAGACGGGACAACCCGGGTTGAAACCCCCCCTGCTGTAGTAACCGATAGTAACCTCCCTGCTGAGGAGCTCTTGAGCAAGAATCCTCAGCAGCAACTTCTCTGACGAAGTCTTGCTGCTCTCAGGAAGCAGAAAAGACCATTTCCCCGGAGAGATCACCAATCAATCACATTATTATCCCATTAATATGATGGAGGAGATAACTTTCCAGACCCGTGCACTTCTTCTGCACAGCCGGCTGTATGAGAGAGAGAGATGAGCTGCATCATATTCACAGCCCGGTCCGTCCACTTTAGGCTGCGGTGAGATGTGGAGACCCGCAGCACCTCCCTGTGTTAAAGGGTCACCTGCTGGGTTACAAATGCCATCATTATCAAGGGTGGTGGCTTAAAGCGTCTCTGAAGTTTAAAGAGACACCTCGACATGATAGAGCTGTTAACTCTCTGAAGCCTGTGGTTCTGGGTGGACAATTTAGGGGTCCAATAATAAGAGGTTCTGAGAGTCAATAACAGAACTTAATTGGCAAATTACAAAATCAATTAACTGCAACATTGGTCGTGCTAAAATGCATGATAGCATTGCAGAAACTTCCTATGTGCTATCACTCCTTTTTTAAGCCCCGACCATGGCTCTGAAACATCAGTAAGTTAGAATCTATGGCCCCGACCACGGCTCTGAAACATCAGTAAGCTAGAATCTATGGCCCCGACCACGGCTCTGAGATCTCAGTAAGCTAGAATCTATGGCCCCGACCACGGCTCTGAAACATCAGTAAGTTCCAGTCTCTGAAACATCAGTAAGCTAGAATCTATGGCCCCGACCACGGCTCTGAGATCTCAGTAAGTTTGAATCTATGGCCCCGACCACGGCTCTGAGATCTCAGTAAGTTTGAATCTATGGCCCCGACCACGGCTCTGAAACATCAGTGAGTTTGAATCTATGGCCCCGACCACGGCTCTGAAACATCAGTGAGTTAGAATCTATGGCCCCGACCACGGCTCTGAAACATCAGTAAGTTACAATCTATGAAATATCAGTAAGTTAGAATCTATGGCCCAGACCACGGCTCTGAGATCTCAGTAAGTTTGAATCTATGGCCCCGACCACGGCTCTGAAACATCAGTGAGTTTGAATCTATGGCCCCGACCACGGCTCTGAAACATCAGTAAGTTAGAATCTATGGCCCCGACCACGGCTCTGAGATATCAGTAAGTTATAATCTATGAAACATCAGTGAGTTTGAATCTATGGCCCCGACCACGGCTCTGAGATATCATAAGTCCATGGCGCTGTCCGTGGTGCTGAAGTAGCAGCCTCCACATATGGTTCATAGTTATATTTGGTGACAAACACATTAATAAACATTTATATATCTGCTTACAGCTACATTATAGTGTGTTATAAACCATTTATTATTCTTCAATACTAAACAGAGGGGACTTAAACCAAAGTGTTACCTCCCTCAGAGCTGCTCACTGCTCTAGTCCTCAGTAAAGGACTAAAAAAGAGTCTAAATGATTGCCATGACCTCGTATCTAATTTCCGACCTCTAAATAATGGACCCGATAATAAAGTTGGAGGAGCCTCGGCCGATGAATCATTTGCTTTTCCAAGAAGAATCTTCTCTCCTTTTTCTTTTTTTTTTTTCTTTTGAGGATGTCTATCGCTTTCCGGGGAGCGGGCCAGTAATGGACTCTAATGCAGCAAAGGAAATTATCCACTCATGTCCAATCACTACCTACGAGGCACCGATCAATAGCAGGTCCCCAGGGCTCGGAGGGAGACCGGGATCGTGCTGAGAGCAGGGAGGGCCGGGCGAACTGCCTCGGTCTCGGTTTAGGAGGGCTGGATGAGATGGACGCTCTCTGAATTTACTTTTAGTATTTTATCTTCCGTCAGATAGCGTGGCGCCCGTCCATCGAATACATATTTAAAAAGACCTCTATCAGAGGAATTCAGGTTCTTAGACAGGTCAGAGTTTACTACAGCAAATCAACTACGGTTAATGAAACCGAATTAGATCGGTCTGAGAAGAACCTCCTTTATCAAGGGTTTATAAATTAACAACTACTTTATTAATGGTAAATACATCATTCACTAATGCTTTAGACATCAGTTCTAAGGTATGTTTGTGTTGCCAAGCTGTGAAAAAACCCTTTGGAAACATTAATAATACATTTCTAAAAGGTTACGTCTCACTTAACCAAAGATACTCTACGACAAAGATCACGTATTACAAGCTCCGTCAGTGGTTTGAAATGGTTTACACTTCCTGTCTCCTGAGTGTGCGTTGTCATGGTCAAACATTAGATATTTACACAGTTAACAGCCATATTTAGCATCACGATAATGAGTTAGCTAGGACGTTCATGAATGTTATTTGCCAGATCTCGTGAGAGTGTGTTGCTGAGAAAGAGAAGGGTCTCGAACAAAGTTAATTTTCTCCTGATTTGTGTGTCTGAAAAATATCATTTTAGTTTCAGAATGTTCGGCAGATATGCGGTTTGTGAAAAATTGGTCCAAAATGTCCTTTGGTGACGAAATATGTTCACGTTCACTTCTCCAATAGAGAGGCGAAGTCCTGCCCCTTTCGCTGGACCCCATGAGACCTTAATTAAATGATACAACAAACTGTGACTTTCTTGACTCGCAAAATGATCTTTAAAATTGCCAAACATCATATGTATGATTCATGGCGCAATTCAAATAGGATCAAAAAAAGATTTGTCTCCCGCCGCCGACCACATTCCTTCCGAAACGAAGAGGAAGGGAGGGGAGGGACCTCGCCCCTCCACCGGAGCACGCCCAACCGCCACCGGAGCACAGAGCGAAAAGAGGCGGGACCCACGAAGGGCCCGCACCATGTCACTGAAACTAAACCAAATCAAGAGGAACCCTCTCCATCAACAAACAAAGTGCAACAAACCACTTCAGCTGATTTTTCATAATGATATATGTGATTTACTGGCTTTGTCTTTGAGGCGATTTGACCGACTATCCGCCTCTATCTCAAAATATGTTCACAAATCCATCTCAATCTCTGAAACTGCCCATGAGGTCTTTTTAAATGCTGAGGATGAAAGGGATGGTAACGTCTCACTTTTTAATAAGCCAACATGTTGGTGGTTATAAATATTAGTAAGTCACTAATAGAGCTGCAATAATTAGTCGGTAAATTAATCAAATCACTTATTTATCAAGGACAAATCTCCAAACCTTTCCTCGTCCCGGCTTCTCAAATGTGAGGATTTGATGCTTTTCTCAAGATTCAAGATTCAAGATGTTTATTGTCACGCCGGTTGTACGGGTACAAACGTGTGAAATCCATTAAAATAATAAATTATATTACATTTACATTACAATTATAAAAGGACATACTTTATACAAGGGCATATTAACAACATATGTATTAAGAGTATATACAGTATAAGATATATTTTTGTGTGAGAATGTGTCAAATGAATTATAGATTTCAAAGTCTGATGGCCTGGGGGAAAAAGTGTTCCTCAGTCTGCTGGTGTGAGTCCTGGGAGTCCTGTATCTTCTACCAGAGGGCAGGAGGGAGAACAGGCTGTTGTGTGTGGGGGGGTGGGGAGGGGTGTCGTGTCCTTAATGACCCTCAGGGACTTCCTGAGGCCCCGCTGGGTGTAAAGCTCCT